>OAMR01000032.1:265587-275945 GCA_900205405.1 Echinochloa crus-galli
CATAAACATTAAGGTTGATCACTAGAACTGCTTGTAGTGCAGGTTGGGGCAACTGGAAAAGCATTGGCAAATGTTGCCTCTGTTGAAATTTTGTATCACGTTGCTAAATATGCCGGTGGAACCTGATCCCCTCCCTTCATTCATTAGCAAAGTCCGGTCACTTACATGTTACATCAACCCGGGAAAAATTTTCCACCTTGGAGTGTTCAAGTTAAGTCTAATAATTATTTTTTCTCCTTGAATTGCCCTACTGATGTAAATCATTGAACTCTATTGATAACGGCCTTGTGGTTTCAAGTTCTATATGGAATTAATTATCAGTTATACTTTCTTCTCCTGTTTCTATTTATAAATATTTGGAAAGGAGTTCTTTGCAGCTATATATAGTTTTCCACCTATACCTGAACTCTTTTGACTTGTGTGAATGAAGTCCCAAATAAAAGATGGTGCCACAGTGTTACTATAGAAAATGGAGGCAACTGCTATGCAGAATCAGTGGCCTCAAAGATTAAGCTTACTAATTATACCACGGTTTTGGTTGCGTAGTTCCGTAGCAAAGCACCGACAAATTAAAGCAGGAGTCTTCTCAATTTATGTTGTTGCTATCCTTTATGATAAAAGTTGAGAGCGCTGGCTTCAACTCAGATGTGAATTTACTTCGCTATAATCAAAAGTTGGGCATAATGGTCGAATCAGCAGTAAAAAAAAATAAGTACTGCCTTCTAAATTGTGCAAAAAGGTGAAGCCACATCTTATTCGAAAAGGACTCCTATGTACATACACGGGGCGTTCAAAAACATAAGACCAGCTAAGAGAATACACCCTTAGAAGCATCGGCTGATCGAGCCGGTGAATCTTGAAGCACCCATAGCTAGCTGGCTTCGTGTCAGTCCAAGCAAAAGCATCCTCCTCGCCCCCTCCTAATAGCTCGTCACGCTTGAGGGGCTCCCGGCGTTGTCGAGCTGGTTGAGAGCGTTCTCAATCGTGTGCTTCATCTGAATACGATCCGATTCATCCACCTGGAAAAGAAATTGGCCACCAATTTAAAGTCAATCTGTCCAGATCACCATGTTCATATCACATTACACTGGAGCAATCAGCTAGCTGTATATGGTTCATACGGATCCCTCGATTATCCGTGCATGTATCCTAGGATTCGAGCACGTGCAGTTCGTGCTTGGCAGATAGGAGGAGAATCAATTGGGGCATGTGGCTATCGTTTTCCACCCCATATCATTCCCGTCCGTCCCCAGCATGTGTCCGCCCAACGGAGATCTCGCATCTGAAGCACGTGCGGACCCAGCAAGTGATTGTCAATTCGAGTTACCCTCACGCAATTGGTAAATCTTTTTCAGTTTTTACCGTTTCTGCGCTCTGTGCGCCGCGGCGCTGGTGACGCCAACTCACAAGCAGCCGCAAATGGAACAGGAGCAGCACCCTTTTCACTCCACCTTTCTATACTTTTTACCGAAAAGAGGAAATTCAAAGTGTGTACGTGCTGCTAGTCGGTCTAGTCCGCGTTGGGATGTTCGGAGTCAAATCTTATAGTATGGTCAACCCAACAAAACCTACGGCCTCGTGACGTCAGCGCGCCCCATGTCATCGCAAGTCACAGAGCAATCCGTGGCAGGTAGAAAGAAGTGAAGAATTTACCTCGACGAAGATGGTGTGCATGAGGCATCCGGCGACGGAGGTGATGTTGGCGGTGATGACGCGGAGCCGGAGGTCCTCGACGGCGCGGCACACCCGGGCCATGGCGTCGCGCCCCTTGCCGCACGTCACGCTCACCACCAGCACGCGCTCCCCGACCTCCGACACGCGCAGCTCCAGCACCTCCACCGGCGGCGCGGCCGCCATCGACGACGGCACCGACTGCGCGAGCTTCATCTTCTTCCTCCGCTCCGCCTGCAGCAGCAGGACGCCGTCGTCGCAGTACTCGTACTCGTACCCGCAGCACTCCTCCTGCTGCACGCCGGCGGCGGCCTCGAGCGCGCGCACCTCCTGCAGCACCTGCCGCTCCTCCGCCTGCAGGTGCTCGATGTACTCGATGGCGTCCTTGATGATTGACGCCTTGTCCATCTTGGTGATGTTGGGCACCACGCTGCGCAGCGCGTAGAGCTTCTCGTTCATCTTGCGCCGCCGGTCGCGCTCCATCAGGATGTTCTTGTTCGCGCCATTATTGCCCGCCGCGCCATTGCTGCCGGCGCCCGCCGCCGCCCCCTTGGCGTCGTCCGCCGCGGTCGGCGCCGTCGTCGCCGCCGGCGCCCAGGACGAGTTGGACATGGAGCCGTCCGGCGAGCTCGAGTCGTAGCAGGAGAGCGCGTCGTCCTGCGCGCCGCCCAGGTACATGCTGCAGCAACATCGCATTCCATTCGAATCAAATCAGCCTCCCTGTTCCAAATCCCAGAGCAACAATGGCCGACGGATTCATGGCCGGCGCGGCCGCGGTGGCGTACCTGAGCTCCTCGGATTCCAGGTAGCGCTGCATCTCCCAGTAGTACTCGAAGCTGTCGCCCATCTCCATGGCCGGAAGGAAGCCTCTCTTCTTCCTCTGCTCTGCTCGGGTGTGCTCTGTTTTTTGAGTTCTTTGCTTGGGGTCGCTGCGGGGAGTGATGCTGGATGGGTTCACTCGCCGCGGTCGAGCTGTTATATAGGCTCCGGCATGTGAGGCTTGCAGGTGGGGCCCCGCTGACGCGGACGCGTTGCGCTCCATTCTCCCGCTCCGCGTAACGACCAGGAGGGAAACGTGCGGGAATTAATAGAGCGAGAGCGAGCCGTGTGGGCCCGACCTGGCAGCCTGACGCAATCAAGTCCCTGATAGCGAGTTCAACGTGCGCGATTTGCTGCCCGATTATTATTTTGATAGGAACACCACTCCTTTGTGAGCTTGTCTGTACTCATTGATGATTGCCTAAAAAATACTCCCTCCGTCCCAAAATAAATGCAATTCTATGGTTTGAAATTTGTCCCATAAAGAATGCAACTTTGACCTACCTACCACAAAAGACAAGAATCTCCAGAAGCTTCTCATGCAAAGGACAAGAAGATGTCTAGGGGTTTCTCACAAAAGACAAGGGGCGATTTTGTAATTTCACACCTAACATTGGTATACGTGCCCGGCCCTAGAATTGCATTTATTTTGGGACGGAGGGAGTAATACTTAGGCCTTGTTTAGATGTTGAATTTGGGAGGTTGAATTTGGGAGTATGATGTCACATTGTAATCATTGCGCTACTGTAGCGTTTCGTTTGTATGTGCGAAAAATTATCCAAAAATTGATTAATTAGGCTCAAAATGTTCGTTTTGCGGAGTACAACAAAACTATATAATTAGTTTTTGATTTCATCTACATTTAGTACTCCATACATGTTATGACATTTTGATGTGACGGGGAATCTTCTTTTTGCATAGTAAATTTGGGAGGAACTTTTTGCATCTAAACAAGGCCTTATCTGTAATTCTGTAATTGAAGTGATTGGTACCTAACCTTAGTTGATACTGTACGTACAGAATTATTTGGTATCTTTGACATCTGCAGCAAGTGATGAGCTCGACTAAACTAGTACTAGTACTCCGTATATCTGATGGCAACTTGCTTCTCATTAGCGTGATGATTATCAAGTGATTAAGTAGTTGTGATCACGTGGTTTGTTATCTTTTGTTGATCCCACCTGCTTGATTATTATGAATTTGTCACAAAAGTGGTCCGTTTGGTGCCAAAACTTTTGTGGACGTGGGGAAGGCATGGAAACGACACTACGGATATGGGTGCATGCGTCTGTGTGGTCACGGGCTCAAGGCCATCTATCTCGTGCTGTTGAGATGCAGATCTCTTGCCTTCAATTTTGGAATGGAAGCGACAGGCACCAACCGGTCTGTGGCCATGCATGAAGCAAATTAACGTGGACCACACTAATTGATCATATGCATGCGTCATCCTTGCTTTCGTCACCGGTTGCCGTCGTCGTCCGGCTTTTTTTTTTGGATCTTTTCACGATGGTTGTGTTGCATCTAAAATTTGGTGGTACAATGTATATTGACTATATATCCTGGACGTTGACATTGGATCAATCATATCATGTCCTAGACCTAGTTGGCATATTATTGATCGAGTCGTTGTTGGTGAGGGAGTAAGCTGCACAAGAGGGGGAATTAATATAACCAAATGCATAGAGCAATGTGAACCCTTATGTTTTGCTGGCAAAGATAAATTGATAGTATTTCTTTGCACTTTGACAGTTTGTAATTTTAATATTTCTCCTAGCGAGACCATTTTCTGGTCCTCCATGCTTGTTTTATTATCCCTGACCGAGTCACGTTGGAGGCTTGGGCTGGGCTTTGTGCTAGGCCTACAAAAATATGAAAAAAAGTTGTGCTGAAAAACAATGACATAGCAAATTTTACCAAAAAATTCTAAAAATTTTGGAGAAAAAACTACAAAATTGCGAAGATGATGCAGTTATGCAAAATCTGAAGGCAAGAATCAACTTCTTCAATGAGATATGAAACTAGCAAAGTACTAAGAAAGGAATAAAATCACGATGAATATTGTTTGGGCTAAAATTTATCTTTCTGCAGACTGCATATCTCACAAATTAAATCAAAAGTGCTCAAGATTGCCATTGTATCTTTGCATGGTTTTGCAATATCACACTCCCTGAATATGTTTTTTACATAATGGATATAATCCGGCCTCTAAATCCACGAATGGATATACACAGCCAACAAAGCAACAGCCTACTGTATCCACGTAGTGGGTACTTACGGCCAAAAAGTTACACCTTACAAGAGTTCTTAGACTCTAATTCTCCTAAGAGAAACTCAAAAGCATAAGAAAAGGCTTCTAAGACATGAAAAGAAAAACTAAAGAACTAAGTTCAATCTTCTTCTTGTCTTGGCTTCAATCTTGCAATATATTTATGCAACAATCACATCTCTCGTCTTCTTAGAAACTTGATGCTGTTGCTCGCCAAACCTCACACCGACTAGATTTTGTCTATGAAGTGGATGATTGACCAGAGGAACTCCAAAGCAACACCTCCAATAAGGATATGACATCACAGATGCCACTGTCGTCCATCCCGGATGCCGGAATTAGGAGAACCACTGACCGCTATACAGAGCACTAAAAACAACGCCTCCACCGAGAGAAACGACGTCTATGTCACGCCGCAGTTGCTGACACCGACACGCTAGTCAGGTAGAGCTTTCGCCCGAAGCTCTTGCATAACATTATCACCAACATAGCAAAATCCATTGACCACCACGGCACTGAGATCAAAATACCAAACTCCTTATGGCCAACCCTGTCCAGCAGCCTGCGTAGCAGAGTCCGACGCTAGCCATCGGAGAAGCACGAGGATCCATCCGTGGGGGCTTCGGCCGCCGCCAGCCACCTGCCTCCGTGCCCGGCAGTTGTGAGCCCAGCCGGCCCGAAGCCGCGCTCGCCACGCTGCCTCCAGCATGCCCACCGGGCACACTGCTTTCGGCCGGCCCTGCGTCTCGCCGCCGATCTGAGCCGGCGACGTCTGGCGGCGCAGGGGGTGGCGACGGGAGGGAGGAGAGGAGGGGATAGCGACCATGCCTGCTGCTTGGCTTGTGGTTGGACGCCGGGCGCACCGTGCTCCCGGCCGTTGCCGGCGGCCCCACGCCGCGCCGCCGACCAGATCTGGCTGCCTTCGATTTGTCCCCGCCGCCGCCCTCATCGCTGCCACGCGGACTTCCGGTGGCCAGCTCCGGCGGCGGCGAGGTAGGAGGGTGGAGTGGAGGGGTGGCGGCGCAGAGGGTGCCGACGGGGTGGCGGCGCAAGGAGAGGAGGGGTTGGCGGCCTCCATGAATATGTGAGTTTAAATTTTGGAAAGTTTCTAGCTGTGTTTGTCAAAGTAGATCCAGTATTTCCACCTATGCAAATGATGACGTTCCATGATCTTGCAAGTACAGGGATATTTAATTAATCGTAACCTACTTACAAAATCTTTAATTAGTTGAGTTGATATTTTTCTGAGCCAGTTTAAGCCGACCCGATGAAGTTGACTGCCATGCGCCCATGCCGTAGGCGGGTCTGTGCTAAGCCTTGTTGGCCAGGCTACCACGAACACCACTAAAATATTCCTCAATGTGAAACACATTCAAAATCCATTTGTATATATTTACTTCTTTTTAATTAGTCTAGCACGTACGGAGTAGTAGAAAAGAAGAAAGAAAGAGCCAAAGCGCAGGTAATGATTAAACTAGTTTATCTTTCCCAGCCAGGCTGCCACGGGAATGTCCTACGCCATTGACTTTATCGTGCCACA
Source organism: Echinochloa crus-galli (assembly GCA_900205405.1). NCBI lineage: Eukaryota > Viridiplantae > Streptophyta > Magnoliopsida > Poales > Poaceae > Echinochloa > Echinochloa crus-galli. Next base: position 271,884 of record OAMR01000032.1, read on the forward strand.
CCACAGGTCCACATGGAACAATATGAAAAGACAAATGAAAAAAGAAAGCAGCACGTGAAGCAGAAGTATAAAATTTTGTTTGCCGCGTGAGCTATGGATCATTGGGCGATCGCACAAATGAAAAAAAAGAAAGCAGCACGTTTTCTTTGTCCGCATACCCAGCTGTCTCGATCACCATGCATGTTCTAGAAACACTTTATTTTTTCTGGTTTCCTGATTGCTACAGGGTGCTCTGATTTTCGCCATGTGCGATCGAGCGAGTATGCTTCTTGTGCGCGTTTGAGGTCGGAGTTGTAGTAGCTGACCTTGGACTTGGATCTAGTCTGCTCCGAGTGTCAGACGATGTGGATCGTGGATTTATGTGTCCCTTCTAATCTGACCGGTGAGAATTTAAGAAATGTGGGATCATTGGTTGTTTATATTACTATCCCCATTCTTTACGACCGGTACTAGATTTGATTTTATGAAGAGATACTGACCTTGTTTCAAACCATTATTCATTGTTTATTTTATTGTGATTGACTATTTATCTTATTTAAAAAACTATGCAAGTATCATATATTTTGTTGGTGGCTTATTTTATCATCTAAGATACTTTAAACGTAGCTTAATATTCTATCTATTCAGACTAAATTTTTAAAAGACGAATGGACCAGAAAAAAAATTAATAATAAATAGTAATTTGGAACGGATGGACTCCGAGTACTATTTCTCTATTTCAATCTAAAAACAACTTTTGCCACCGGCATGCTCGTGACATGGCTATGTCCCATCCGATTTGAGATTTTAAATGTACTCCCTCCATCATAAAAAAATATATATTTTAAAATTCAAATTTGGTTCTAAAAACTAAATTACTTTATTTCATTCATTATATGTATATATAGCAATTAATTAGTATCAAATATGGGCAATAAATAAGGATAATCAAGGTTATTTTAATCTTATTATTAATCTGTCTATAATTTCTACAATGATTTTTTTGCCGTGGGGGGAGTAGGTTCTTTTAGGATTCTATCCAGACCTGATTATTTCTGGGACCGGGTCGAGTTTGTTTGGATTTCAGGTCAAATAAATTTTCCCCGCATCTGGCACGAGCTCACCACCGAGTACGAATTTTCGCATTGCGCTCGACCTATTGCATGGTGGGGTTGGGTGGGGTTAGGCCAAACCCGTGTTTCTATGTGTAATTTTTGGGTTGAGTCGGGTTTTTTCGGGTTTCATATAAAAACTTTTGGCCGCACACTGGTGCGTGATTTAGGTTGGGTTACAAATTTTGGCTCGAGCTTGTCCAACACATTGATCTGGTCGGGTGTCCCATGATCGATCAGGTATAATTCAAACTAATCAATCTTTGTTAACTTAGCCAATAAATTCATGAAAAATGGGGGATTGACTTGTCTCATCACTTAGCTAAAACTTGAAAATACTCAATGCTGCCTTTGGAAAATTGGATGCAAATGGCAACTCAAAACGGTAAATGTACAAAAACTATAGTAGATTAATTATGCATAATGGGCATGGAAAATTGAAAGAAAAGGGAAAAATATCTATACAACTGCAGAGTAATACCATAGATCGGGTCTCTCTCTTTTTTTTTGCTTCGTGGGCCTCTCGGTGTGGTTGTCTTCGTCGTTTCACTCCTCGTCACCCCCGTGATGGTTTCTCTCTATCCGGTTGCATCGTGCGGATGCGCCCGGTTTCATCCGTAAATCATACAAGAGAAAACATGATTAATATTTGTTTTGGCTAAGAACCATACTAGCAAAGGGGGTCTTTGAATCTAAACATGAAATTATATTTTTGCCATAAAAAGATGTTGTCTCCTACTTGCAGCTTCACCTAGCTGCAGCCTTGATCTTATGGTCTTATTTGTTCAGGTAACTAATGTTTCTATGGGTTCCTATTATAGGGACAAAGGCAAGAACTTGAAGAACTAGATTGGCCTGCTGATGGGGAAGGAAAAGCCTTTTGAGAAACTTGAGCTTGTGCTATGTCAGATCTGAGCAAGTTAGTCTACAGGGTAAGATGGTCTTGGAAACCAAGCTTGTCTGAAGCTATATTGTATTTTGCTGGAGCTGTAGTTTTGGTGCTTCCATGTTGAGGCTATGTTGTATTTTGCTGGAGCACACTGCATGCTTTTGCTCTTAGTAGTTTATGGTACAGTACAAGATTGGTTGAAGTTCCATGGTGCAATATTGTGAGATGTGCTGGATTAAAATCTACATTTGATTGTAATTTCATGATGAATCATAACTTATGCTGGTTGTATGTATGTGATAAGATGTTTAATATGTTGAATGAATTGACATGGGCTATGTACATGGTTATATTTTGGGTGGGCTAAGATGACAATGAATTAATTGGAAAAATGGGCCCTATTTTTAATGGGCTAAATACAGATTGGGCTCCATTTTCTCCCCACATAGAAATAACTCTATAGGCCAAATTCTGAATGGGCCAGAAAAAAAATGAGCGGAGCGAGACAAATGGGAATAAATTGGCCCATCTTCTTGCTGCCACGTCATCATACGTCATATCTATGTTGGCAGCCATATGTCACGCTTAGTTGGCCAAGTTAGCCAAATGGTGAGGTGGCTAGTCATCTATTGAGTTTGGCCAACGCAGAACAGCTTTCACAGAACAACACAATTTTTCGCCCTAAAAAAGAGCTCTTGCGATGAGAGGAGCTCACCAAGGAGCTGCATTCAGTGTCAATATAATACAGACTTGTATACTTCTCACAAACTATCATCTATACAAAGGTGCTGGAACAAGGGTATATGTGCACATCCTATCTCTGTGTGGCTACCTACAAGGTGAAAATTAGGGCAAAGCAGCTACGGCTAGTATATCGTATACGGTATATCTAGTCTCTATAAAAACTGTGTAGCATAGAATATTTGGACGAGGCAATCTCTAGTACCCGTCACCTGAATCTGAAACTTTTGGCCATTTTCATATGATTCCATCACCTACCTCACTCCAGCCAAATCTTCTTCCCGAAATTCTAGCCGAAATCTGACCACCTTAACAATGAACACCAAGGCTGATCCATCTTAGCGGCATCCTCTTGTCTGACTAATCTCAGAAATGAACTGCCTTAGCCTCTCCCCGGCAAGTGCAGGTCTGACAGTGTTAATGTCGCCCCATTTCAAGCACGATTCTGAATCCACCCCACTCTGTTCTTTCCCCAAGTTTGGACACCAAACCCCCGGAACCAACTGTACTGCAGATCGGTTCAGTAGTTCATCATCCATCTTCTTCAGCACTGGCGCGTCCTTCTCAAACCGCCTCGCAAAGGCAGCACTGCTGTTTACCATGTCCTGAAAGTGTGATTGATTAAGAAGAAGTGGATCGAGGCCTGGAGGGTCATCCCAGACAAAATATCGAAGATCGCCATTGACAGTTGTGTTTCGGAAGTCGGAAGAGTTGCAGATGAGAGTCTGGAAGTAGGACTCCATGGAGTAAGCTGTGTTGGCAAAGTACATCAGTAGTTTGCGGGGTAGGTTGTCCCAACCATGCACACAGTGTTCAGCAAAGTTCCTGCTCAGAATTACCCAGGGAGAACCTGCAATTCAGCAAATACTACAAATTAGGAACTTGATATGAGTTCATGGAGCACATCAGCACATACATTTTCCTATAATTGCACACGACCCAAAGAATTTCTTGGTTTTCCTATTTGGAAAATGGAGGCTGCCAGCTTAGGTAGATGTAATTCTAAATGAGTAGTTTGGCCCAGCAAAATTAGGTTGGATTAACAATGGCGTTGTCATTATCATAGGAAGTAGACCTTACTCTAGAGTGCAGATGGGCAGGAGAGAAGGCTAGCAAGGCGATAACTAAATCCTAATCCCATTTTTGGGAAAATAGCACTGTAAACCCTCGAACTATTTCACTTCGTGTGACCAAGACCCCAAAGCAATTGTGTTGTTTTCAACTATGTAATACTGTAAGTTTTATTTTGTTGATGGGAACCCCATTAATGTTTTTTGTTTATTTTGAACCTTATATTAGTTGAAATCTAATCAGGCCTTTCTGCTCTAGCGATACCAAAGA
>OAMR01000032.1:276847-311816 GCA_900205405.1 Echinochloa crus-galli
CTTAGAATGCATTTTGTTTGGAGCATTCCTTGGCTGTGCATGAATTTTTCTGCGGGGACTACTGAATGTTTGCAAATGTCGTCTTCGACGAAACTCACCGAGTTAAAAAACCATATCTTGACTACAACATGCTCCCGTGAACAGAAAAGACGCGGTTCCCTACTTGATCTCCGGCGCTTAGATGAACTAGATCATCTTGACCAGAACTACTACCGTGAAAAAAGAGGATAATTATCCTACTTGATCTCCGTCCCGTAGACTAACCAGACAGACTCCACGAAAAAAAAAGAAAGAAAGATACAGTCGATAACACGTAAGAGGTTGGAAAAATCGACGGGCATCGGCTGATTCTTGGGGATTGGGAGGAAACAAGAAAAAAACTGCTCCAAAGTAATTTTGAGGACTATTTTGGGCACTTTAGAGATGCTCTCGCAAGCGGAAATGAGTTTGGCCAACGCAGAAGAGCTTTCACAGAACACAAATTTTCGCCGTAAAAAAGAGCTATTGCGATGAGAGGAGCTCACCAAGGAGCTGAATTCAGTGTCAATATAATACAGACTTGTATACTTATCTCACAAACTATCATCTATAGAGGTGCTGGAACAAGGTATATGTGCACATCCTATCTCTGTGTGGCTACCTACATGGTGAAAATCAGGGCAAAGCAGCTACGGCTAGTATATCGTATACGGTATATCTAGTCTCTATAAAAACTGTGTAGCATAGAATATTTGGACGAGGCAATCTCTAGTACCCGTCACCTGAATCTGAAACTTTTGGCCATTTTCATATGATTCCATCACCAACCTCATTCCAGCCAAATCTTCTTCCCGAAATTCTAGCCAAAATGTGACCACCTTAACAATGAACACCAAGGCTGATCCATCTTAGCGGCATCCTCTTGTCTGACTTATCTCAGAAATGAACTGCCTCAGCCTCTCCCCGGCAAGTGCAGGTCTGACAGTGTTAATGTCGCCCCATTTCAAGCACGATTCTGAATCCACCCCACTCTGTTCTTTCCCCAAGTTTGGACACCAAACCCCCGGAACCAACTGTACTGCAGATCGGTTCAGTAGTTCATCATCCATCTTCTTCAGCACTGGTGCGTCCTTCTCAAACCGCCTCGCAAAGGCAGCACTGCTGTTTACCATGTCCTGAAAGTGTGATTGATTAAGAAGAAGTGGATCGAGGCCTGGAGGGTCATCCCAGACAAAATATCGAAGATCGCCATTGACAGTTGTGTTTCGGAAGTCGGAAGAGTTGCAGATGAGAGTCTGGAAGTAGGACTCCATGGAGTAAGCTGTGTTGGCAAAGTACATCAGTAGTTTGCGGGGTAGGTTGTCCCAACCATGGACGCAGTGTTCAACAAAGTTCCTGCTCAGAATTACCCAGGGAGAACCTGCAATTCAGCAAATACTACAAATTAGGAACTTGATATGAGTTCATGGAGCACATCAGCACATACATTTTCCTATAATTGCACACGACCCAAAGAATTTCTTGGTTTTCCTATTTGGAAAATGGAGGCTGCCAGCTTAGGTAGATGTAATTCTAAATGAGTAGTTTGGCCCAGCAAAATTAGGTTGGATTAACAATGGCGTTGTCATTATCATAGGAAGTAGACCTTACTCTAGAGTGCAGATGGGCAGGAGAGAAGGCTAGCAAGGCGATAACTAAATCCTAATCCCATTTTTGGGAAAATAGCACTGTAAACCCTCGAACTATTTCACTTCGTGTGACCAAGACCCCAAAGCAATTGTGTTGTTTTCAACTATGTAATACTGTAAGTTTTATTTTGTTGATGGGAACCCCATTAATGTTTTTTGTTTATTTTGAACCTTATATTAGTTGAAATCTAATCAGGCCTTTCTGCTCTAGCGATACCAAAGAAACTAGCATGCCAATTTTTCCTAAACTCCAAAGTACATACTACAGAAAAATAAACTATTATTGAAATATACTTTTGTTTTACAGATGTTTTCTACTAAATGTTACATCAGAGATCTTTGTATACAGAATTATTGTCTTTGAAAGTCTACTGTATATTTATGAATCACGTCTCCAGAAAAGATTAATAGTCCAAATGATAACAAATTACACTATTAATTTTCGTTTTTAATCACCATTTGCTCAAATTAATAGCTCTGTTATTAATTTGATTGTAGCAAAGGGACTTCATTGAACATGACAAATGGTAGAAGGGCTCTGATAGCAATACTATATCTGAAGGGCTTTGGCGCTGAAGCCATCAAGGCTTTGAGGACTTATTGCACAATTTGGAATAGTACAGGGCTTAGAATGCATTTTGTTTGGCACATTCCTAGGCTGTCCAAAGAAGTCTGAATGAAGAATGACGCCTGGACAAACCTGTGAATATCTGGAATGCATCAGGCATTTGCCTTGTTTCTTTTGAAGGGAAGGGTTCAGTGTTTCTGTCCATATATAGACTTGGATCAACAATGATCTTTTCAAATCTGCCATGCCTGCAAGAGAGAGTAGAAAGGAGATTTTAGGGGACAGAACAAAGAAGTGTTACGAAGAATCTACAGATTATCCTACAGCAGGACACACCTTTTCCATCCAAGATCACTTGTGTGATCAATAAAATTGAGGTCCCTTGGCACAGAAGAAAAGGCATAAAGGAGATCTACATGAAAAAAAACAAGATGCTTTCAATGGAAAGTTGTAATAAAGTGGTTAGAAGCGATAAACAGAATTTCTGATAAATAAACAGTAAATAATATGAGCCAAAATGTAACTGGACCATCTATTTCCCTCTTAATACAAAGATACGCAGGAAAAAAATAATATGAGCCAAAATGTACACTGTATCACTTCCAACTATCATACTATCATATAAGGAGTACAACGACCACCAATTTCTACAAAACAACCAATGGGCTTGTGTTTTGTTTTTAGAAATTTCGACAACCACATAGCTCTTACTGGTCATCAATCATCACACATTAAGTGCTCAACCGTATTGAGGAAATGGCTCAGAAGGTTGTAAAATTGATTCCGCAACTACCACGGATAATTACCAGTAAGGAAAGCCTATAGGCCAATTTGGATCACAGCAATTAGCTAATTGTATTTCCTCCTGCTCACCAGTCTGTATAAGCTTGCATTTCCAAATGAATAAACATAAGCTTGCATTTCCAAATTTCCATGAATAATTTATATAAAAACTTGTTTCTACGAGTTAGTAACCAATCTGTCATACTATCATATAAAATGATTCACTAATCTGGCATACTTACTATCATGTATAAGGAGCTACCAATCTGTCCTACCATAAAACCAACGGGATTGTGCTTTGGTTCTCTAGCACTTCTTACAGCTCTTACTGGTCAACAGTAGCATACATTAACTGTTTAACTGAATTGAACAATTGACTCTGAAGGTTGTTGGGAGTGGTGACGTTGATTCAGCTAGTACCACGGATAACTACCGGTACCAAAAAAAAAAAAGAAACCTATTGGACAATTTGGTCCATAAGCTCAAGCTCAACAACATGTGGGTGGGTACAATATTAGGAAGAATTGAATCTGAAGGTTATGGTACACACGGCCAACTACCGGTACAAATAAAAACTATAGGCCAAGTTGGTCCAATAGCAATAACGTGTAGGTTGGTACAGTATTGGAACAACAAAAAAAGGTGGAAGTTGACAGTTGACAAAGGTGTATCTGGTACCCGACAGATTGAAGGACCACGAGGCCGATCAATACCAGGAGCATCAGCATTCAAAAAGTAGGATCTCGTGCCAACACATTGTAAAGGCTGCAACAGAGCCCAAGAAATGTGCACCTGATCGATGCCCCAGCTGCCAACTTGGAATCTGCCAGGAAACGGTCCCTCTCACCCAATCACACAGGCATCACTCGCATTCTAGTTTATCATCTACAGAGTAGTCGTATATCACAAGCAGGGCATCATCCATCGTGCTTACCTTGAACACGACACATTCAAAATGAATCACATTCTAATTGATCACTGCGATTAGCGAATCGCCTCATCTGTACCTTCCATCAGAGGAAACTACGATTCCTTTTCTTTTGCGTGAAATGCAATTCAACATTTCCATGAGTAACTATCTTTTTTTTGAACAAATATTTCTTTTTTTCTGAACAAATATTTCTTTAGTACTTAATAGGTATCGAAAAATGAATTCTAACGGTTTAATTAATAATTAATAAACAGATACTACTACTAATCCAATATCATCAGGAGGTAACGAATGAATGAACGCCGGAAGGAGCGGAACAGAGTATAGCACACGGCGGGCATGGCGAAGTTGGAAAATTTGGTCTCACCGTCCTGCGTGACGAGCGGGTAGTCCTCAGCGCTGAGCGTGACGAGCCAGTCCCAGTGGGGCCCCCGCCTGAGGAGGACGGCCGCCCCGTGCAGCACGGCGGCGAGCCCCGACGACCCCGTCCGATCCACTGCGTAGCCTTCCCCGAGTACGTCGACGTTCCGGAACTCCCTCCACGCGGGCTCGCCGTTGCCTCTCACCGCGGCCGCCAGCGCGTGCCTCTCGTCGGCGCCGGCCCCGGCGTCGAGGTGCAGCAGGTAGCGGTTGCGCGGGTGGTACACGGCCCGGAGCAGGCGCAGCACGCGGATGGAATCGCCGCCCGTGCCGGAGATCCAGTACGCGAAGGACGGGGGCCGGTCGGGCCCCCACTCCGCCCGCGCCGCCGCCGCCGGCGGCGTGGGGTGGGAGGAGGCGGAGGGCCAGCGAGAAGAAGCGCGACGAAGGCAAGGAGAAGACTGAAGACTTGTTGGCGAAGACGGGTGAGGTGGCGGCGCGTTGTCTTGTCTCGCGGCGGCGCTCTGCTGGGCCCACAGTTCCCGGTCACATCATCAAACTTTTAAAAATTCTCTCCAAACTTTACTATTTACCTATCACATCAAATCTCTCTCCTCATGCTTGAAGTACTAAACATAGGTAAACAAAAAAACTAGTTACATAGTTTTGATGTACACGATAATACGAATCTTTTAAACCTAGTTAGGTCATTATAGGACAATGTTTACCACAAACAAACGAAAAGTGCTACAATGTCCGATGTGACTTTTTCACTTATTTTTACCTTTTTTTTTTGCCAGGAACTAAACACACCTTGGTCGGAGTCTTTGAATCTTCGATGGTGGTGGTGGTGGGGAGTTACCGGTTGGCATTTAGTCGTGGTGGGGCCCGGCCGGCGGGCGTGCCGTCTGGGTTTGGGTTTGGGCGAGGAGACGGGGCGCGTGGCGGGGGAGATGGGATTGGTCAGACGGGGGTTTGCCTGCTTCGGGCAGCGCCAGGTGGCGAGAGCGCGCGGTTTTGGAGGGGTTTCGTCGTATTGGACCTTTTTTTTTTGGCCTTCCTTTTGGCGTACTAGCGGGCTGCGGCGGCCCGCTCGGACCCGGTTGGGATTTAGTTGTGGTGGGCCCGGCGGCAGGCGTGGTCCGGCCGGTCGTTCGGTCCTTTGCCACCGGGCTGGCCGGTTGGGTTGGCTTGCCCCAGGACTTTTATTTTTTGTGTCGTGCCACTTGGTGAATTCAGAGCTTCTCGAGGCGTGATGTAAGTTTCTGACAAATGGTTTAGTTTTGCTCTACTTTTTAATTCTCTAAATAAAGTCCAACGTCCATGATGGAATTAAAGTCAAACTTGTTGTCCATGGTGGACTACACCACTATTCTCATTTTACGACAAGTCTACTCTTTTAAAGTATAACTAAACTTTTTTAAAAATAATAATATTTATGATGTAAAATACTAGTGGAATGTTCCGGCTGGTAATTGGTATTTAGCCATGATGCAGCTAAGCAAACGGTATACGGGCGCGGCGTTTGGGACTTGCGTGCCTTGGAAAAAAGGTAAAAGTAAGGTGAAAAAGTCACATCGGACACTGTATCATTTTTTGTTTGTTTGTGGTAAACATTGTCCTACCATGACCTAACTAGGTTTAAAAGATTCGTCTCGTCGTGTACATCAAAACCATGTATCTAGTTTTTTTATTTACCCACGTTTAGTACTCCATGCATGAGGAGAGAGATTTGATGTGATAGGTGAATAGTGAAGTTTGGAGAGAGAATTTTTAGAAGTTTGATAATGTGACCGGGAACAGGCGTGGTGCGGCGGTGGGATGCTTGCTAGATCGGTAGCGGTAGCACGTGGTTCATGCCAGAATGTTTATTTTTCTTCCAATGCTGAGTTTGGTCAAGGCCTTGTTTGGATCCCAAAAGCAACTCATAAATTCACTATACAGAAAAAAGATTTTCCATCATATCAAAATATTATAATGTGCATGTAGGACTAAATATAGATGAAATCAAAAACTAATTGTATAGTTTTGTTGTACTCTACGAGACAATATTTTGATTTTAATTAATCATTTTTTAAACAATTTTTCACACATACAAACCAAATACTACAGTGGCGCATAATTATGAAGTGACCTTTCCTCCCAACTAAACAAGGCCCAAGTTCGAATCAATTACTAGGTCTCTATTGTCTAAGGGCATATACAGCCCGGCGCTAGAGCCCCTCGCTACAGCGGCAGTTTTGCGGAAAGCACCCCGAGGGAGCGCAGCGACGGGCTCGGCGTCGCTAGACCGAGCGACGGCTCTGTCCCGTTCCCCCAAGCTGAGTCGACGCCGAGCCGCCGGGCTGTAGGACGCCCGTCGCCAGGCGCCGTCGCCGGCGGGATCCCGCGCTCCGCCTCCCCCTCCAAATCGCGCCCTTCCCTCCCTGCCAAGCCCCTTCCCGCGCTCCCTTCCCCTCGGATGCGGCGACCGCAGCTGCCATTCACCGTCCCTGCCTCTGCTCTCCTCCGCGGCACCGGCGGGAAGGAGACGCCGCCGATCTGGCCGGCCGCGCCGCTGCTCCCCGGTTCCTGCACTCCGTGTTCAGAAAGGCCTCCCGACGCACGCGCCGTGCCGCCAGGTCTGTGCTGCCGCCTTCCGTCCCCGCCGAGCTGGTTCGTTCTGCTCTGTGTTTGTCTCTACTCGATTTCAGCTTTCGGTTGGAAATTGGCGAACCAAGGGGAATGATGCTGGGAGTCCTATGTTTGCAACCTGGATAGTAGTGTAGTTTGGTCTTCTGAATGGCATCTTGATTCAGGGATCGGGCATCTAGTTCTTCTGAAACAGTAAGCTTGAACTCAGTCCATGGCTCCATGCAGCATCTCCTCCTTTGATTGTCAGATGTGTATAAGAGACAGACATGGAGCCACGTGAAACAGGATGACATGGAACTACGAACCGATCTGTCCTCAAGCGGCGATGTGATGTGTCACTTCTATGGGAAAAAGGTAAAAAGTAAAGTGAAAAAGTCACATCGGACACTATAGTATTTTTTGTTTGTTTGTGGTAAACATTGTCCTACCATGACCTAACTAGGCTTAAAAGATTCGTCTCGTCGTGTACATCAAAACCATCAGCAGTGCAGCACAAGGATGGGGCCCACACGCCACCTGGTGGATGTAAATGCACTCCAGCCATGGTGCAACTGAATGCAATGGTATTTATTCTCGTGTTGGTGCAAACTGAATCCAGTACCTGAATGATTGGTATATGTTTCTGAATGTAGTGCCTGTACTGAATGTCAAATTTGCACTAGTCTCTGAAAAATGAAAATTTTTGAATGCTGTCAAATCTCTGAAAACATGTGTCCCTGCTTTTTATTTCAGAACCTCCGAATGTTATCTGAACCTGTATATTCGTTATCTGTACCATTTGGCGCTCGCCACCTGTTGAAATTTGTGGCTACGCCGTAGAGAAGGGCAGCCAATTCCCCTTCAGGCACCACCAGCTTCTACTTGGATCTGTTGTCTGCTCAAATAGCCACGAGATGCTCAAATAACCACAAGTTGAACTATTTTCATACTATATGCATGTGCAACGAGATGTTATTCAATCAAATAGCCACACAATGATATACACAAATGCATTTGTAGTTGATCGTAAGCTTCATGCAAAGCATTAAACACCTTACAGACGACTTCTCTGTCTATGGGCTGTATGAGCTGTCTGTACATCTGTCTGTGTGCACAGTTCGAGGTTCTACGGACGACGTGCTGTCTAAGGGCTGTACATGCCCTAATAAATGGTCGAGTTTGAATCAATTACTAAATTTCTATATTATCTAATAAGAAAATAATAATTGTTTGGTACGTCGATTGATGTTAGCATGCATTGTGCTTACGTCATAGCCTCAACCCTTCGTTCTCTTCGTTCCCTATTTTCCGAAGTATGGAGATCAAATGTTCCCAAGTACCGAGCGAGTCCGTGTAGTGGCGGAGCTATAGCCGAGACCTCGTCGATAGTCCTCTCTGTTCGCTTTCATCATATGTCCAACTGTCCAAGGAGAAATCGCTAGAAGCGGGCATGGCGGCCCCAGATTGACGAGTCCGTGTCAAGATGCTTTAAGTGCCTTCCCCTCGTATCACCCACAACATGATTCCCACACCATTCCTGAATCATAGTCAAGTTCGAGGCTGCACTCTTACAACAAAGGGAGGAAAAAGAATATACATATAAGAGCAACTCCAACAACTTCTTCAAATGGTTTTGGATCGGTAAAAAAAGGAAAAGGCGTAAAAAACCGGATCCAACGGCTTCTCTTTCTCCCTCGCCATCGTTTCGTGCTCGCCATCCCTGATTCTTCGGTCGGCATGTTTCCCGAGCGCGGCTGCCTCCCAATCCTCCTCTTTCCGCGCATCTTCCCGCCCGCGCCGTGCCCCGCTCCCCTCCCGCGCCACGCCCTCCTCTCGCGCAGCGCCCCATCCCCTCCCCGCTCCGCGCCCTCCTTCTGTGCGCCGTGGATGCAACAAAGCGGATGCGGCAGCCTGCGCCGTGGATGCGGAAGCGGACACAGTAGGTTCCTGGCGGCGGCCTGGACGCGGCAGGCGACAGCCGTGCACGCGGACGCAAAGCGGACACGGCAGGCGGCGTCCTGGCCACGGACGTGGCAGCCGTTACCGGAGAATGGAAACGCACGCAGCAGGCGGCGGCGAGGATGCGTACACGTGCGGCAGGCTGCGGGGCCTCGATTCGATCTCCGGAAAAAAGATACGGTGGGAGCTGACGTGGATGAGATTTGAAATATAGACATCAGAATTTAGAGAGGCCGTTGGTTTTCATACAAAAAAAGATGATTTTTTATATTATACAAAGGAGATAAAACTCTATATTTAGCAATAGAGATGAAGAGGGTGTTGGAGTTGCTCTAAGAAGGAAAACACCAAATCAATCAAGTCCTCAATGTTGTGAATGCGGTTGTTGCTGAGGTCGGAGACCCATAGAGAGGATGACATTAGGCACGGTGGTCGAGGCCGCCGGATGATCGACATAAGCCCGAAGAGGAGAGAGAGAGAGCACCAAGCCATATAAAGCAGTACCAGGAGGCAAATTGAGCTCCATAAGGCTGTCCGCACTCGTAATCCCCTATTTTCTTCCTCTAAAAGGAATATTCTGTTCTAGTCATCGAGATTCTTTCCTCTATCTCCATTTCTTCCGCACCCATCTATCCTCCGTACTCTTCCCCTATCCCAACTACTACATATTTTATCTCCTTCTCTTTTTTTTCCACCCTCCTCTCCCTCTTTTTTATTTCATCCCCACCTACCCAACGCATCTCCCTCCGCCCCGCGACCTTTCCGACTCCACCAGCGCCCATCTCCTCCCGGCTACTACGGTGATGCGCTCTATTGGCGGCGGCTCTCTCCATCCCCTCACCGCCGCCGGGCTTCCACCGTGGCCCATCTCGTTCGGCGCGGCGGCTCTCTCCCGCGGCCTCCCCTCCCGGCCTCTCTTCCGCGGCTTGGTGCGCAGTTCCTCCGAACCCGCCACGGCGAGCGGCGGGGTGCCGAGCGTGGAGACGAGGACGCCCTCACGAACAGCAACGGGGGCGACGGCCGAGCGCGTGGAGGATCCTCGTGCGGATCTTGAGGGACACGCCGTCTCTCCCATCTCCTTTACCCGTGCTCGCGGCGGCGGCGAGCGGAGCGCGGGGGCGCGGCGGAGCATGGCAGCAGGCCTGTCTCTTATACACATCTTCATGGAAAACACGTCGTCGCCGTGGGTGGCAGCCCCGCGTGCGGGCGGTTGCTGACAACGGGGACGACCGCGACGGCAGCGCCACGCCCTCCCCGCGGTGCTCGCTAGAGCTCCCTCGCATGGCGGAGCTGGAGGCACGGCGGTCGGGGCTGGAGGAACTCGGCGGCAGCGGAGGAGAGCGGCGCGCGGTGGCGCAGGACCGAGCGCGCGAGCGGTTGGGCCGCGTGGGCCCGGTGCCACGCTGTCGGCTTAGGGGACCTCCCCTGCTTGCTCCAGCTTTGGGGGAGGCGGGCGGCTTTAGTTGCATAGGGGATGTCCTCCAGGACCCCGGTGCAGCTCTTGCTTCCGGTAAGATCTCCTGAAGGAGCTGGTTGAGGAAGCCTGTGCGAGCAGCCTAATGGTTGCTCGCCGCACCATGCCCTCCTCCTCTGCCTTTGTCCGCTGTTGACGTAAAATCTGCAGTTCACGCCAAGCACACAGCAAGCCAAATCAGCTGGCTTCACACGTGGCTCGAACGTTCGAATCCGGAAGCGTGCCAGTCAATTTTCCCTGAAACTGACAAAGGAAGAAAATGTTTAGATAAAAACCTGGAACGTGCCGGATGATACCAGACAGTTCCATATCTACGGCTTTTCAGAGCCAAATTTGAATGACATATAGCTACGAACAAGCTATCTGTGAGCAATCCAAGTATTCATTGCATAATCGGCAAAGCATGTAAGAAGCACACTGCCGACCGCATGACGTCACCATGACGAAAGATCGATATTTAATTAAATATTCATTACGGTACTTAACTACAACCGATTAACGGGAATTAGGCATAATCAACGTGAAAATACGATCATAAATTTCTAATAAACAAGAATGCATAGGTTTAAAAAGCACTATTCTACCGCATGTCTAGGTACTTTCGAACCCGTCAAGTATAACAACAAACAAGTTAATCCACCGCATGATACAACTTGTTTGTAAATCACACCACCAACCAAGAATGATCAATCTACCGCATGATATACTCTAAACATGGAAGGCTAAAAGCACTCATTACTCAAAACAAAGTCATGAACATGTTTCACTCGTGAAGGGACTACCGAATACGGCTAAATAGCCGAATCGGGTTCCATGAAGAAGGAACGAACTTTGTCAATGATGATACATCTATCAGATCGAATCGAATTCTAATCCACCGGATGATTAGCTCTAAGACGACCCAAAAACCTGCATCTACCGCATGATACCCAGCTCTGTCAAGATCCATACAAGCGACACGTGGCAATCTAGATTTGACTTGAATTCGGCTATGTAGAGAAACACGACTTCATTATGCAATGGATCAAAACCGAATTTTAATCAATCTAGATTGGGCAAAAGAGTGTTATATGAATTAAACATAAAGTAAAACCCAAACAACACAAGGTAACTTAATGAATCTATTAGATCTTGCCGAAATCTAACAGAGCCGATAACTTGGTCCATACTAGATCTTAGCCCACCGCATGGCTCATGACCTAACAGAGGAACCTTCTTGAGACCACAACTTAAATCCACCGGATGATACTAAGCATGGTAACAAGACTACTTGCATCAAAGCTTAAATCCACCGCATGATACTAAGCATGATACAAGGTTGCCGGTACTTACGGAGGTCGACGGATCGATGACTCCTCTCGAAGAACTCGACGACTCGACTAAAGGACTCGATGTTGGCACGGGGCCGGTTTGTTGTACGAGCAGGCGGATTCCCTGTGGTGCCGAATGCCATATCACCGTATGTGCGAGTTTTCGGCAGTGCAAGCTGAGGATCTTGCCGAATCGGTTGTCCATTTATATCTTTAACACCAGAACCTCCAGTGAAAGTCGTAAGCAGAGTCTTGGACCCAATCATCAGATCAACATGTACGCATCCCTTGGTGTCCGAAGGATTTCCAGCAAAATCATTTAGAACTATGCTCGTTGGTGTCAAATCTCTAAGACCCATGAATCCGCTGAGATTCGGCCGCAATGATTTCAGAAGGATCTGAATCTCCTACGGGACCGAGGAAATAGGATGGAGATTTTTCCTCAACAGGGATGAGGATTTCGGCAGCTAGGGCCTATCAAAGGGGATGAGAAGAAATTTAAAAATGCAAATCGAAAGAAGACTACCGAACATGCTTAAGGGGATTGAAGTTTACCTGGAGAGCAAGATCTGGGATAAGAGATAATTTATCTCGGAATTGACTAGAAATCCGCAACATCTCTGGATTGAATCTACTCAGCATCCATTCTTTCCGCTCGAATCTTTGGAGCTTCACCTAGATCCAAACCCTAGCTCATCAACTTCTTCAAGCTTCAATCCCCAAATGGCGGATCAAGATCAAGCCCTCCGAGTAAATTTCACTCCCCTTAAGCTCATTCGGCATTACTTTACTTTCGCTTTTTTCTTTTTCTTTTGAATCCCCCTTTAAATTTACTTCTCGCCTCTTTCGGTTCTTGACAGGCCTTAGCTGCCGAACTCTTGATTCCAATCGAGGAGAAAGCTACATCTTATTTCCTTGGGCCCGTAGGAATTTCAGATCCTTCTGAGTTTGTTGCGGCCGAATCCCAAAGAATCCCCTTCAAGACTTCTCTGGCAAAGCCTCATGAATGGCAAGACGCCTTCAAGAACTGGCCTCTGCCCCCAACTGCCGGCTGGAGAGATTGGTACAGGAGGGTTTTCAATGATAAAAGCCCCTTAGCGAAGAACTGGGACAATCTTCGCATTTCTCATGGCTTGGAATTGTCTCTAGCTGAAACTCCTAGGAATGAGAATCTTCTGATTGCAGCCTGCCATTTTTGGTCCAATGGCGCAAATGCCTTCCTTTACAACAAAACCGTGTAATTAGTTTTTGATTTCATCTACATTTAGTAATTCATGCATGTTCCGATATTTTGATGTGATTGAATTTATGTGGCTATGCAGATTCATCTTTTGCGGCAAAGCCAATGAGCCAACTCTGAATCATATTGTGATGGCTGAAGACTTGGCTGCTGGTACATTCATTCCTCTTGGGAAGTACCTGCTAGGAAGTGTTTATCATATGCTCCATCAAACCACTCGATTGATGCATACCAATAAGAAAATCCCTTGTGTCAATGGTCCTTGGTGGTTCATTCAGATGTGCCTGCAATTGTATATGCACTAGATTGTTTCAGTTGATATCAACAATCGGTATTTTCCTTCAGTCAATTACAAGGAAGGGGAAACTCAAAGCACCAAAGGCTGTCAAACTCATGGAGAAGCTGCCTCTACTGTATCTGTGGATAAGAGTATTGGTGAACTCTTTGAGCTTTTCTCCAAAGGCTTTGCTGACCCTCTCTGGTTCCCTTACTTTAATAATGACAACCTCACACTTCCTTGTGAGTTCAATTTCGACACTGGATGTGTGGATGCCCAGTCCATAGCTATCTTCAATTCTTTCATCCGGCCCTGCATTCTGCCACCCGAATTTTGTGGAGGGAGGCTGGTTCAGAGTACCTTTGAGTACTATCAGCCGAACATGATGGTTAGGCAGTTAGGCTGTGGCCAAGTGCCCCCAAGACTATTTCTTCATGAATTCCTCAAGCCCAGGGAAATTATCAAGGACTCCACAGAAACAACAAGGGTTTTTTATTACAAATGCTGTACCACCATCTATGCACCTGACCCTTTTGTGCCAATAACATCTGCCCATCCTTCTTTCATTCTCTGGTGGCAAGAACTTCATGAACACATCTTCAACATGCCAATTCATCCCTTCTGTCTTGAATTGATGCCTGACTATCGACCAAATTCAGAGGTAATATGCCCACTCCTCATCTTGTTTAATAATATTTTTCCCTCTGATTACCTTTGATTATTTTATCATTTTGTAGGACATAGTGCCTGCCCCTCTTGCCATGGCAATCCAGTATAAGATTGCAGGCCCAATATCTGCTCTAGGGCATCAATCCCCTAACTTGGCTCAGCTGATGTCTAGACAAGCCACTCTAGACCCAATTATTACCAGGCCATCTGCTAAAAGAAAAACTGCCTCTCTGCCTGCTTCTTCAGAGAGAACAACCAGCAAAAAACTCATTCAGGTCATAGTCTTTTCCTTTAAACACAATGCTATTCACATTATGCACATCTTTGTCTTTTACTATCTCAGGCTCAATCACAGCAATCAGCAACCGCTACAGATTCTGCGGATGCTCCATCAACTGGTATAAAAATCTTTCACCATCTTTTCTGCTTTTTCATTGGTATTTATTTCCTTTTAGCTGCAGCAACAACTTCAATGGATCAAATATTTGAGAGTCCTTCCTCTCATCATGATTCAGCTCCAGCTTCACCAGCTCCTCAACTAGAAGCTGCACCTTCACCAAGGAACTCCCCAATCTCTCCTCAGCATGATATGCAAGGCCGTTCCACTGAGCTTGAAAGACCTCCTTCTCCTATCCAGGAAATCAGAAATGAGGTGAGTATCCCCTCTTATTTATTCTTTCCTAATAAATTATCACTTGGCTCATCAAGAATTTTCTTTCAGGAGGAATCTGCTTCATCATCCAGCTATTCTTTTGCTGTGGATGATTTACTCACTGAACAAGGAGAAGAAACATCTGGTCAAGCTCTATCAAAGGAAAATCAAGCAAAATTAAAAGACATCTTCTCCTTGCTGCATAGAGGCATCCAAGATCAAGTCAAGGATGCTGATCGGGGATGTGCTTGAATCCATTGATCAAGATCTTCCTGCTGATGTCAAAGCCTCCTTGGATCCAGTTTCCCAGCTAGACAATCATTATGCTGCAGTGAAGCAGGCTCTGAAGAATCAATCTGCTCAACCAGCCTTGGAGCAAAGGAGGGCCATAGCCAAAAAATCTGTGAAAGATTTGCACTCTCGAACTCAGAGCAACAAGGAACTGTTAGCTGGCCTACAGTCTGCACTTGAGTCGAAAGAGACCAGGAAAGCTGAATTAGAGGCTGAATTGAAAAACTTATCGGCTGAAATTGAAGCTGATAAAAAGAAGATAGCCGAAATTCCTGGTCTGACAGAAAAGTTGCGCAAGGAGGCTTCAGCAGCTCTGAATGAAGAGAAGCAGCTCAAAGCCAAACTTTCTGCTTTGGCAAAAACCCAAGAAGCTGACAAGAAACTGTTGGAAAACATCAGCAGCATAATATCCAATGCAAAAAATGTAATTTCAAAGTATCTGGATGTGTGATTGTAACAAACAATTAGTAACTGAATGACTTATACAGCCCTGTTCTGTATTTTCGTATTTGTCTTACTGTCGATGATCCATTCAGCAAAGCTGGCTATAATGGGCATAGCATAGCCGAATTTTACTTGGTCAAACCGAATATGACTCAGCATGAATCCCAAACGACGCGGAAACCGTTCAGTTCGAGAGCTTTCCACCTTCCGAAATTTTGGGATACGCGCCACGATCGCTGGCCACGATTTCCTTCGTGGGCTCTATAAATAAAAATATCGAGCACCGCTAGCCTTTCACCAAGCGTTTAGCCTTCCTAGTCTCTGCCAGTTCGAGCTCTTCTTCTCCCCAAGCACAGTAAACTCAAGAAAACCCCAATGGCCAACGGAAGGCGAGCGGCCGCCGATGAACCTGAGGGAAGCCGCGCCGGCGCTCGCCGCAGGTGATGATCGTCTACCTGTTTGTACTCTTTTCTCAAGATTTTTGCCCTTTTTTTTAATAATAAACCCTTGTTCTTTCAGGCTAATCCAGTGGAATCCCGTCGCTGCTCCGGTTGCGGCTCCGGCTGTGGCTCCAGCTGCGGCTCCGGCTGCGGCGGCCGATTCTTCGGGTTCGTCCAATCGAACTCTCGAATCAGACGATCTTCGCTATTCAGATAGCGACGCCCGCCGGCTCAGGAGGGAGTGCGACGAGACGCGCCATGAGCTGGAGGTCATCTCCAAACAAGCTGGGATTGCGGACCTTGAGTGGCAACACCAGCGCAAACAGTTGCTCGAAACCATCGACGGTAAGTCCTGCAATCTGCTCAGTTTCAATCTGTCTTCAAATATCATTTATATCTGTCATCACTTGTAATTTCGCAGATCGCGATGCTGAGCTCAATCGGCTGAAGGCGCTGGTGGAGGCATTGGCAAACAAGGTGAACGCCCAAGGGGACACACCAGGCTCGCCTTGGTGCAGTGGCAGGCCGCGTCGACGAGGTGGCCCTCCATGGCGTTCGTCTGGGTGCCGCCGTGGGTTTAGTTGCCATGTCGACACGCACCGGCACTGATTATTCCAGGATGCCGGTCGGTTTCGCCAACGCAATCCAGAGGATATCGACGACATCGATGCCTCCATCGATGATCTTGAACACCTTGATTGCCGACTCAGTTCATTCCCAGTCTGTCTTGAACAATTTGTCTCAGTAGTTTGTACTAGGGATTATTGAATTTCGGCAATAAAGCTTATCCTTTTGCAATTCTTCTGTAACAAAATTGTTGTTCCTGTGATGTAATTTGTGTGCACTAAGGGCAATACACTCTAGTATTGGCCATTTTCCCTTTTGTTGGAATTTTTTGCCTTCCATTTATAGCAGCAGTGAATTCTTCTCCCAGTAAAGTTTTCAAAATATATGCATTTCCAGGCACACATCTAACCACTCTGAAAGGACCTTCCCAATTTGGAGACCATTTGCCGAATGCTGCATATTTGGTTCCAATCGGCAATATCGCTTTCCAAACCAAATCTCCTTCTGCAAATTGCCTGACTTTTACCTTCTTGTTGTAATATTTGGCAACTCGCATCTTATTTTTCTCAATATTTTCCAAGGCTTTGAGACGAATCGTATGCAAATCTTCTAATTCGTCCATCATTAAGTCACTGTAATCTTCAGAACTTAAATCTTTCTGCAATTTTATCCTCCTTGAATCTGATTGTACTTCCCATGGCAAAACAGCATGATGTTCATATACCAATTCATAAGGAGACGTTTTTGTAGACCCATGAGGGGCCATTCGGTAAGCCCACAATGCTTCATTGAGTACCGAATGCCACCTCCTTGGCTTTTGATCAATTTTCTTCTGTATGATTTTAATCATGATCTTGTTGGAAGCTTCTGCCTGTCCATTGGCTTGAGCATAATAAGGAGAAGAATTTAATAATTTAATTCCCATACTTTCAGCAAAGTCTCTGAATTATGTAGATGTAAATTGAGTTCCTTGATCTGTGGTAATTGTCTGAGGGATTCCAAATCTATAAATGATGTGCTCTTTGACAAATTCAATCATATTCTCTGATGCCACCTTTCTCAATGGAATCGCCTCAACCCACTTGGTAAAATAATCTGTCGCCAAAAGTACAAACTTATGCCCCTTGCTTGATGGAGGATTTATTTGGCCAATCAAATCCATTCCCCATCCTCTGAATGGCCACGGCTTGATAATTAATAGGATTAAGAGCTGATGCTGGAACTCCCTGAATATTTCCAAATTTTTGACAATCCTGACATCCCTTGTAATATTCAAAGCAATCTTCCAACATTGTCGGCCAATAATAAAAAGTTCTTCTAATAACCCATTTCACTCGGTAAGCCGACTGATGCGCTCCACACAATCCATCATGCACTTCACTCATTAACTTTTTTGCCTCTTCTTGATCCAAGCAACGTAATAATACCCCATCCAAGGACTTATAATATAAATCTTTATCAAGAAGAACAAACTTTATAGCTTTATACCTGAGCTTTCTAGAAACTTTTCGAGATGGATTTTCCAGATAATCAGCAATTTCTTTCCTCCAATCATCTTCTACAAAATTACTTTCAAAAGCATACACATTGCTGGCAAATAAGTCTTGATTCTTCCTGTAACCCGATGCACTTTGAGCCAACCTGTTTGCTTCTGTTGACGCAAAACCTGCAGTTCACGCCAAGCACACAGCAAGCCGAACAAAGCTGGCTTCAAACGTGGCCCGGGCTTTCGAATCCGGAAGCGTGCCATACCATTCTTGTAGTTTGATTGTGACCTTGTCCCATTGACTGCCATCCTCAGATGGCCTACAAGTTAACCAAAGTTGCATATAATGCCATGCATGAATAGAAAAACTTCAATTACCTAGCAGACAGAGTTAGTTTCCTCGTCATAAATAATGATGCAAAAACTTTGCTATCTTCTAAAATGAAGCAAGCTTACTATAAAATCCTCAGTTACTTGGAGCCAAACTAGCCTGATCACATACCATGTGTGACGAGAAAAACCTTCAATTATGTCCATGCCAAAACCTTACTATTTTACAAAATGGAGTCAACAAATCATAAAAAGCTCAGGTATTTGCAACCAAACTATCCTGATCACAATAGCTTCTCTGTAGCCGAATATCTTGTTTCAGGATCTAGCAATTTTCAGCTAAGGTATGCAACCACTCTTTCCTTCCCTTCAAACTCTTGTATGAGGGCCGATCCAATAGTTTGGGCATCGGCCGCCACGGACAACTTGAAAGGCTTGTTCAATTGGGGAGGCACCAATACTGGTGGCTTCTTCATGTACTCTTTTATTTCATTAAAAGCCTTCTGTTGTTCGTCACCCCATACAAACTTTTGATCCTTCTTTATTTTCAATAGTGAGGAAAAGGGCAACACCTTCTGTGACAAGTTTGATATGAAGTATCCTAGCATTTTCTCATCTCCTCTGTCATTTTAACATTCTAACTGAAATCAACTGCACAAAGAACAATCTACAGTGAATTCTTCTTAGTGCAAACAACTAATGTTCCCTTTCATGTATCAGAAACCCCAGGAACTCTCCAGCTGAAACTCCAAAAGCACACTTATTCGGGTTCATCTTAAGCCCATGTTTTCTAGTGCACTCTAGAGTTTTCCTTATGTCGGCCAAATGAGACTCATGATCCAATGACTTGATCACCACATCATCAATATATATTTCCACAATCTTGCCGATCAACTCATGAAAAATATAATTCATAGCCCTTTGATAAGTTGCACCAGCATTTTTCAATCCAAAGGTCATGACAACCCACTCAAACAACCCTATGTGTCCAGGACACCTGAAAGCTGTCTTTACTATATCTTCCAATGCCATAAAAATCTGATTGTACCCTGCATTACCATCCATGAAACTGAGCACTTTGTATCCAGCAGCAGCATCAACCAATGAATCAGCAATAGGCATTGGATATCCATCCATGGGTGTAGCTCTGTTCAGATCTCTAAAATCTATGCAAACCCTCATCTTTCCATTTTTCTTATGGCCTTGGCTTGTCACATCTCCAATGTCTACTTCTTCCAATTTATCGGCCGATACAAATCCACGTCCTAACTTCCCATCAGTTCCATCAATTGGATTCTCCATCAAAAATTACTATGAGAGCCGACTGCTTCGATCGGCTGTTGATCACTGCTGGCTGGTGCAACAGGACCTTCTCCCCAGAGATAATCTCTGGGATGGATTCTCCAAATAATCGGCAATCTCTTTCCTCCAATCACCTTCTGCCAAACTACTCCCGAAAGCACAGTCATCAGTAGCAAATACCTCTTGATTTTCTCTGTAACCTGATGCACTTTGAGCCAATCTATTTGCCTCTCCATTATCCCATCTAGGAATGTGTTGTAGAATTACTGACAGAAAGCTCTTCAATATTTCTTTGCATTCTTCATAGTAATTCCTCAAGATATCACTTTTGCATTCATATTCACCATTCAATTGTTTTATGACCAATTCTGAATCTCCAAAAATTTCAACTGCAATGGCTCTTGCTTCTTTCAAATATTGGAGCCCTGCTCCACCACCTTTGTCGCATGAAGATCCATCGAAGAATAATACCCAAGGAATAATGTTAAGCAAATTTATTGATGTATCATGATGTTCAGTAATGAAGTCAGCAATAATCTGCCCCTTGACAGCTTTTGCCGATTCAAACCTTAATTCGAATTCAGATAAAAGGAAGAAAAAATGTTTAGATACAAAAAAACTGGAACTTTCATCTTCCCCTTTTCTTCAGGTGCAACAGTATTTACCATGTTGATTGAAAACCCAATCATATTCTGAGGGAATGGATTGGTATCCAATTTCATCTTGTTGTCAAATTTTAGATGCCCCTCTTGGACGGCTTTCTGAATCCTCACTCTGAAGACCCTGCATTCATTGATGGAATGAGAATTTCTGTCATGAAATCCACAATACTTCTTGTCTTTCACTCCTTCAGGCCGAAGCATAGAATGCCCCTCTGGTAATTTGATTCGGCCTTCTTTCACAAGGAAATCAAACAAGTTGTCTGCTTTAGTCACGTCAAAATCATATGTGCCCTTAGTCTGTTTAATCCACTTCTGATTCACTGTAACTGGCTCTTTGCCCCATACTATCTCTGCTGCAGCTATTTCTTCATTGTCTTCATACTCATCTCCTTGATCTGCCCTTTCGAGGAATTGATTGTAAATATCAGCTACATCATTGTGTTTGGAAAATCTAGCATCTTTCTTGAGACCATATGCCTGGTTGCTCATTAATGACAATCTGACTGACAACTGGCCCAGATCATCAAATTCCATGCCAAATAACTTTTCACGAATTGCAGGCAACATTCCAGCTACAGCCATACCAGCCAGCTGATCATCAGGAATATTTAGAGAGAAGCACATACTCTTTGTTTCCCTGAACCTCCTAAGGAATTCTGTAGGTGTCTCATTATGCTGTGCGTCCATACAAGTATAAAGGCTCCTCCAAGCAGACAGGAGTGAAGACAGGAGTTGGATATAAGAAATATATCCAGAATTATATGTCTGACGGCCCTTTGTCTGATGTTGAATACAGGGCCTTTCTGAATATGTGGTTATGTAGATTCATTTTTTGTGGCAAAGCCAATGAACCAACTCTGAATCACATTGTGATGGCAGCCAAAATTTGAATGACATATAGCTACGAACAAGCTATCTGTCAGCAATTGAAGTGTTCATTACATAATCGGCAAAGCATGTAAGAAGTACACTGCCGACCGCATGACATCACCATGATGAAAGATCGGTATTTAGTTAAATAATCGTTGCAGTACTTAATCGCGACCGATTAGCAAGAATGAGGCATAATAAATGTGAAAAGCTACGATCATAAATTTCTAATAAACAAGAATGCATAGGTTTAAAAAGCACTAGTCTACCGCATGTCTAGGTACTTTCGAACCCGTCAAGTATAACAACAAACAAGTTAATCCACCGCATGATACAACTCGTTTGAGGCCACACCACCAATCAGATTAGATCAATCAACCGCATGATACAATCTAATCGTGAAAGGCTAAAAGCACTCATTGCCCAATGCAAACCCACGAACACACGTCCACTCTTGCTTACGTCGTAGCCTCAACCAAACGCCATTTCGTTCTCCTCTTTCCCTCTGATTTTCCTAAGTATGGAGATGACTCCACGACATGATTGCAATTCTTTCCCCTCCTTGCGATGTTCCTGAGTACCGAGTACCGAGCGAGTCCGTGCCAGGCTGCTCTAAGTGCCTTCCCCTCCTATCACCCACAACATGATTCCCACACCGTTTCTGAATCATAGTCAAGTTTGAGGCTGCACTCTTACAATAAAAAGGAGGAAATTAAGAATATATACATATAAGAAGGAAAACACAAAAAATCAATCAAGTCCTCGGTGTTGTGAATGCGGTTGTTGCGGAGGTCGGAGACCCATAGAGAATACAACATTAGGTGATCGATGGCATAAACCCGAAGAGGGGAGGGAGCACCAAGTCATATAAAGCAGTACCACGAGACAAATTGAGCTCCAGAACGGTTGCTCGCCAACGCCATGCCCTCCTCCTTTGCCTTTTGTCCGCGTCATGGATGATGGGGATGAGACATGTTAGGAAACAGAACAAGAAACTTATAGGGAACACCTTAAAGAAATTCACTTGTTTCAATCCAAATTATTATTTTGAAACAAATTTGAAAACCATATTATTTTAGTAAAAAGTATTGGTTATTAAATGCTTAACCCGTAGTTAAAATAGTGTTGCTAGTTATTAAAATTTTTATATCACGTGCGACACTTTACACTCGTAACAAATAAAAGCATGGATCAACAATATGTTTTCAAGGTAATTAGATCATTGAAAAATGTTTGTTACTGATATCTTAAATCACTGGTCTATAATTTCTATAATATTTTATAATACCGTACGTGCATTTATGCTAGTGGGTAAAACGAAGATGTGAGGCTGTGAATCTAAATCACCGTTGCGAGTTTTTGTTTGCTACTATAGCACGTGCCGATCTAGACCTTTCATCTCGAATCAGACGGCTCGAGCCGTCTGAATGTCACAACACGGCGCTTGGTCACAATCAGTTGGCCACCGAGACCGAGTGCGCACCGAGGCGGCCGCGCCAGAGAACAAGCTGACCTCGCCACTGCACCACCCCTCCTGTGCACTACGAGTTGGCTCGCTGCATAGAGCTGCGTCTCAGTTCTTTTGATGCTCCAGGGATGGTTGCGCATGGCCGACCGGGAGTTGTATGACGAAATGCTCAAGTCTCATCATCTGAGTTATTTGCAGGCTGAAAAGCGGGGGCATTATTTCGGTTCCCTTGTGGAATTGTGGCGAGTTGCCTAGGCATGCCGTATCGAATCTTTCCAAGGCCATGTCGAAATTCGTAGGTTGGTAACTGGGATTTGCTACTCGGCAAGGCATGTAGCCTGACGACAGACGGTGCTCTCTGCAAGTTCCTGGTAGCGTACAAGCTTCCATGCTTAGGCACGGTCGCGAAAAATATACAAGCTTCCATGCTTTTGTGACTTCTTGCATCATCGTCCAGGAGCGAACGTGCAACTGCATACTTTGTTTTGCTTCGACGGTTTTGACGTTTTCTGCACTGACAAGAATCAGCCGCCTGCTGACTGGAAGAAGATACTTGAGTCCTTGCTGATAATGCCTTGGTCATCTTAGAGGAAGAAAGTGACTGCTTGCTAGGCAGCTAGCATTACTACAAAAACGATTTTTAGAAGCGGTATCTTTTTTTTTCTAGAAGCGGACCAAAATATGAGCCGTGCCTAAAAACATTTATACGCACTATAGCAATTCACCCGTACGGCCGCACCTACAAACTAATTTATAGACACGGGTAATGGCAGCAGCTGCTCTTATAAATGGCTCAATTTTCTGGTGCGGCTAATGCCATCACCCGCTCCTATAAATGAGATTTTTAGGGGGCGGGTGATGCTCCCGAAAATGATTTTTAGGGGCGGGTCCTAGAAATAGTCTCAAGGCTAAAAAAATCATAACTTTGTTATACGATCTCGAATGAAGACAAACTTTATATCAAAATTATACAGCTCGATGAGACCTAAAATTTTGTAGTTGACAACTTTTTGATTTGAGATCATTTAGTGGTCTGAAAAATCATTATGTGTTCTCTAGTATTGAAATCTATAACTTCCGAATTTCCAAACGATCTTATATGCATAGCTCTATATAAAAATGTAGTGCTCAATAAGATAACTTTTATAGTTTATAACTTTTACGTTTGAGATGGTACATATGTGTTGAGGTTGTAGTCCACATGCACTAGTTTGAATGCATGAGTATATGTGGATTGAATGTAATTTGGATATATGTATTGAGATTATGATGTTTTGACCATTTGAAAAAAAACACCCAAGGAATGTGAAATATATTATATGAAATACATTTTTGTGTGGGAGTAGTTACATATAAATATCTATATTTTAGAATAAAAAAGAAAACAAAAAATGAAGAAATAATTCTAGGCACAGGGATGCCATCACCCGTCCTTACAAATTGTTTTCAAGATTAATACAAAAGAATAGCATACCACAGTCCATGACAACCAGCTCTATGGTCTAGTGGTGGGGGAGGCATGCGCCAGCACACAGGTCCTGGGTTTGAATCTGTGGAAATGCATGAGTGTGAAAAAGTGCTCAACTCCTAGTGTCGGATTTATGATGGTGGAGGTGTGGCTCCAGGCTCCTAGGTACCTGAAAAAAGTCCAATTTTTTTCGAGTTGTTTTCTATTTTTTTTAAAAAAATTGAAGTGATTGTTGGGACTGCCATTTGTAGGGGCGGCCCCTAGAAATGGATTTCCAGCTGCGGTGACACCATCACCCACACCTAGAAATAGATTTTTAGTTACGTGTGTGCAACCGCTGCTACAAATAGCCGATTTTTAGCTGCGAAAAGCGGGTGCGGGTGAGCCGCTCGCGCCTACAAATGTCATTCCACCCGTGCTTAAAATTTTTTTTTGTAGTAGTGTAGGCGGTGCTATTCCTATGCATGAAATGGTTATGTACGTGGAGCTTTATCTGAATGTGCGTTGACCTTGGTTACGTTGTATCAAAACGGTTAACCAAAGACTTGTCTCTTGTATGTTACGATCTTATTACATACCCTCTTAGTTCTTAAATATATGACTCTTAAAACAAGCAAATTAATTCATTTTTAAACTAAATAGTTTATCCTAAGTGACATATATTCAAGAATGGAGGTAGTATACCATGCATGAATAACATGGAGAAGAGCTTCATTAGAGTCATCATTTATTGCAAAAAAGAAAGAAAGAAAAGCACTAGAAGTTTCACAGCTGAATCTGGTTCCAAGTTGTTCCAAGGACTGGGAGACTGCAATGTGAATACTTAGATAAGTTTACAAAGTTGTGGAATCTGTCTGGATGTCTCCTTGAGTACGCGTTATTTATACTTAGATAAGAGAGAGTTCTGCTTCTTCCTTGATGTCTCCTATCCCCACACGTACTCAACATATTTCTGGTTATTTTTTGTCTCATTTGAAGATATATACTAACGCGTTCAGCAAAAGGAATGCTGCAATCAAATTGTGGATGAATGAAACAGAGTAATAAGTGTATCTTGTGGCCAGTCTGTGCGAAGATAGACTAGTATATACATACACATGACATCAGGGATCCTCATTTGCCCATGAGAGGATTTTGATCTGTATCAGTTCATAACTAACTTTTGTGCGAATATCTTTCGAGCATCGTACATGGAAATTGACATATCCTTTTTCTTGCTTGGTGGAATCTGCTTACTTTCTAATTTATGATTGTAGCAGGGAAGTTTTGTCCTGATCTGAACACAATTTTGTCATTTTCATTGCTTAATCAACAAGCAGTTAGCTTGAGTGCAAGTAGCAACGACTAAATTTTTAACACCACTTCCTTCTTGCAGCACACGCTTTTAACGGGGAAAATTGTGTCTCAAGAAGTCAACATGGGTACATTAGTGTGCAGGGTTCATATGGATGGTGTTTTTTTTTTGCAGTAGATTCTTTTTTGCAGTAATATGTATGGTGTGTTGAAGTGTCAACATCCTGTACATTTGAGTTCTACCTTAGAAGTAGCATCCTAGAGAAAGCATGCCAGATCTGGATTGAAGCCAACCCAAAATCATCAAAAGACATGCTGTATGAACTTTGATTGCAAAAGTCTTAAGTAGGAGGTTGGTTTCTTAGTGTATCGGCACTGGCTTCACTCCCGGTGTCTCCTATTCCATTTAACAAAGTTGAGTTAAAACTTAACTTCTTAATAATCAATGCCTTGCCTACAAGGCTGTAGTAGTGCAGTGTCTATGTTATGTGCATGACCAATATTATGTTCTGCGCCTGCTCATGTTCAAATTATATATATACACCAAAAGCGGATCCTTTATTATCACAATTACAAACGAGGCTTTCTCACTGAATCACATCACCAGGATGACAATCACTGACCATAATTTTCGAATATAATCTGAAGAACCCCGTTAACTGCTCCGTAATAAAGGGTACCATGAACTGCTTCACCAAAAGATGCCAGTACCATGCTCAAAGTTCATGACCGATGCCCTTCTGTTCAACCGTAGTGCCTATCTGCAATGGTAGATGCCAATTTACTGAGTTATCCCCACGACCCCACAACAATCAATGGTAGATAACAGACGGTGCTGGAGACGGGGAAATGCAAGCCCAGCTTTCCCGAGTCCTGACCAACTAGGACGCAGGTTATGGATGAAGCAGGATTGCAGGAGATGCACACACAGGTCGACGTTAAACACTTTGCTATGAGCGCTTGCATGTTGTGAAGATCAGATCCAAGCAGGAAATACTACTCCAGGCCACTTGGGAGTCTGGAAGCATATATATGCTGGTGATCATCTCGCTTCGCTACTAGACAAGTGGGCATCACTCCTGACTGATCTCAATGTGAACTAGTTGGTTATGCATCACTACCAGATCAATAGCTCCAAGATCAGATGAATCATATATACACAAAAAATGTAAACATACATACAGTGGTACCTTCTGCCAATAGAGACGCATACGGACATTATCATATATAAACCGGCAGTGTTTCGTCATGCCTATCACTACCGCAGTTTAAACCAGTTCTGGTGTCCCATTAGCATAGTTTCGAATTACGCATTCCCGGCCACGAGGAGCACATTCAGCCGTAATTTTCGGATTCGAAGTTTTTCTCTGTATCGCTGCCAAGAAAAGAGGTTATATGTACAGAAT
Organism: Echinochloa crus-galli; assembly: GCA_900205405.1. Classification (NCBI taxonomy): domain Eukaryota; kingdom Viridiplantae; phylum Streptophyta; class Magnoliopsida; order Poales; family Poaceae; genus Echinochloa; species Echinochloa crus-galli. The sequence continues at coordinate 303,378 of OAMR01000032.1, forward strand.
ATGGGAGCATGACACATACGCATAATGACATAGTTCTTCATTACCTTTCAGCTTCACTATCTTTTTTTTTATTGTTCCCATTGGTTGACACATCGGATAACGTCTTCTTCTCTAGAGTCGGCAATAATTTTTAGTGCGTCCTATGGTATCATACCAAAGGTGATGCCCAGTTGGTGAGGTAACTAGAGCTCGGTTGGCTGGTGGCTGGTGCTGATTTGTGCTGAGAGAAAAATACTGCTGGCTTGCTACTAATAAGCCAAGCGAATAGGTCTGAACAAAGAATGAGAGTTTGGGCCAGACCAGACCAAGACAAACCAAATAGATTATAGCAAGTTATGGTATAGAATTACATATATAGCATGCATATACGGATCCAATTTTAATGTAGCACGTACGGAATAACATATATATTAATTTCATCAATGTCAGCAGATAGTCAAAAGAGGAATGAATTTAGTATTTTCTGTTAGGATGATCTCCCTGGGCTTGGCCTAACGGTCATGGCCCATGGACTCATGCCCTAATCGGGGGCGCACAACTACAAGTTGGTCGTGGGCCCCCATCACGCAGCACTATAAAGAAAGGTGAGAGCCGGCGGGCACACACATCCAAGTTTACCGTGCCCCGCATCCCATCGAAAACCCTAGACCCGATCTCTAGATGAGCATTGAAATGACGGGAAGCACCGCCTCAACACCGCCGCCGTCGCCCTCAGCACCTCCACAACAGGCGGTGCCGTCGACCTCAGCACCGCCACCACAATCTACTCCGTCACCGGCAGCGCCGTTGTTGTCTTCCACGACTACTACGGCTACGGCTATGGCGGGTTCCTCTTTCTCCAACTCCAATGGTCGGATCTCTAACCCCTCTCAGTTTTAGTTATGTATTAGATCTAGATCCGTTAGTGCTTGTTCAAGTTCTTCAAGTTTTACCGCTAGATCTATAGCTAGTTATATCATTTTCATCATTGTAAATAGGAAACTAAAAAACAAAGTTTGAACCTATAAATTTAACTGAGTTTGATCTAAATTATTAGAAGGCTTAATTACTTGAAAACATCATTAAAACGCCTGAATGGAGTGAGGAGAATCAAGAGGGCAACCCAGTAGATAGAAAAGGTTCTCCTCCGCTGAATGGTGATATGAACTTTCCTTGCACGACTGTCCCAGGACAAAGGATGGAAACCCAAAGAGGTAGATTTTTTTTCCTTGTGCCTCGTGTTCCTAGAGCAGAATATTATGTTCTTTCCTTTCACTGCTGCACTTTCAGTTGCTCTTTCACCTCCACTTTGTGTTGTTCTTTCTATTACCATACGTATCTAGCTGCGGTAGCCTGGACATATTGAGTGACACCCTAGTTAAATACCGGATGGGATAGGTTACAACACCGGATGGGCAAACCATGTTTGCCGCTATAGCTCAAATATAAATTATTGCATAATGGAATTAGGTGGCTGCATTTATTTTTAAATAGTAGCACCGGGTTCCAAGAGTAACTAGAACAATGCGCGTCAAACAAAATAGCCCTCTAGGGGTTTTGTGTTATACTGTACTCCGTATATATTAATTAAAAAAAGCCTCAATCATGTTGCTCTGCATTTTCTAAAAACGGTATTGATCTAACAATTGGATCAACATAGGATATAATCTTAATTTTATTGTTTCTTTCTATCAGATTTCAATAATTGGATCCACATAGGATCTCATCCTAATAAAAATATTTTGTCAACATTTAAAATTAAGAAATTTCTCTGAGATTTTGAGTTTGTTTTTTAGTTTTTTACATGTTGTAATAGTGTAACTATAGATATATGTGACTCTTTTAAATGTTGAATTTTGACAAAATGAAATTGCGAATGATATTATGAATCATGGATATATCTAATTATTTTTTATTATGAATAATCGGTGTATCTTATTATTTGGGTGGGTGGCGTGAATGTGTGCAATAATGGGGTATCATTTGAAATAAAATTACCAGAAAAATGACTATACCAATCATTTATCTAAACATTTGAAAAGAGGACGTGGCCATGAACTTCGAGTAGGTATCAAGCTATTCGGAAACATATCACTGTCATATCAAGCAATATTATATGTCATAAGTTTTTTTTTGAGATTACACAGTACTACGCAGACGCTCACACACATCGACGGGAATGCCGCTTACCACTTAACGCATAGCGCCGGTAAATCCTGGTAATCCCAGGAAAAGGTGCGAGCACCAGGATTTGAACCCTGGTGGGTAGCGTCCCACTGAACCGTCCTACCATTGGACTACAAACCAATTTGCTGGTATGTCATAAGTAAGATGGCAACAGGAAAACAAAAGTGAAAAAAATCGGAGAATGCATTAGTATTGGGCTGGCATCGCCACATAGCCCAGTCCATACAGCTAACCACCTAGAAAGAGGAAAGTCATGAAATCATTAGTAGTGAAAGCAATACGAATCAATGAATTGAGGGCAGTCGAAGCAGACAGTAAATTACTTGAAATAAAGATAAATAAGTGCTCATGTATAATTCATATGATTTTATTGCATCTCTGCTCTATGTTATTTTCTTCTAGGAATTAATATAACTATATGAGTATAGAATAGAAGTAGATGACTAAGATGGTCACATGAAAGATATAGGGAAAACTCAGTGGGTGTATATATGGTTTTTCGTGCATATTGATTTGTGACACATGAGATATAATCTGCCATAATGGCTCTCCTAGATAAATTTAGATGTTCATGCTATAGGAAACTCAAGAAGAAAGAAAACACATTGAAAAAATTACTACTGGTAAGATATAAAATATATGATCCTATAACCAATTGAAGTTTATAATACATAACTGTGAAGCAGGGCCGGTCCTGGTATTTTGAGGGCCCAGGGCGCAGCAGAAAGAAGAGGCCCCTTGTTGTTTTAGACATAAGTTTTCTTAGCCTATAATTGTTCTAAAAAATTATGCATCTCACAGGTTTACGCTGATGTATGTGCACGCAGAACTTACTATTAATGGATTAAGGTGCGCATTAGCTTTTTATTTGAAGAATGGTGCATTAGCTTTTCATCAAATATACTTAGGTGCATTAGCTACCACTTAAAAAATTGAATAATTAGTTGTAATAAGAGCACTCATGCTGAGTCCAGAAATTCAACAAATTGACGGACATTTAGTTTGCAAGAGTGGCTGCATATTCATAGCTTTTAGTGTTATAAGCACTAGTGCAAATATAGGTAGCATCCCCCACCACCACAAAAAAAAGTAGCATGACTACACAATTGATCATGATTCAGTTCATAATTAATTTCTCTCGAGGTGTTCTTTGCGACAGTTTTACCAGTAAGGTCGCACTAAAGATTATATTATGTGCTTTCAAACAATTATCTGGTCTTAAAATTAACTTTCATAAGAGTGAGCTATTCAGTTTTGGTCAGGCAAAAGAATATGAATAACAATATGCAACCCTTTTTGGATGTCAGTCTGGGTCCTATCCCTTTAGATACCTTGGTATTCCAATGCATTATAGGAAGCTCAACAACTCAGATTGGAAGATGATAGAGGAAAAGTTTGAAAAAAGCTGTCTAGTTGGAAAGGAAAGCATATGTCAGTTGGCGGGAGGTTAGTGTTGATTACTATCTAGCCTGGCAGTGTTTATGCTTTCTTTTTTCAGGTTCCGAAAGGGGTTCTGGAAAGACTTGACTACTATATATCAAGATTTTTCTAGTTATCGGATGAACATAAGAGGAAGTACAATTTTTTTTATGAAACAAGAGGAAGTACAGGTTACTAGATGGAATATTCTATACCAACCAAAGAAACTTGGGGGCTTAGGAATTAAAAATTTAGAGATACCTAACCAATGTCTGTTGAGTAAATGGTTGTTCAAGCTTGTTAACAAGGATGGCCTATGGCAGCAAGTTTTAAGGAATAAACACATAAAGTCTAAAACTATAACCCAGATTGGGAGACGACCAGGTGACTCTCACTTCTGGTCGGTGTCGAGGGTTAAGAACATAATCTTCAAAGTAGCTTCTGTGTTGAGTACTTGTAGTACCATTGCCCGTGGTCGTGTTTAATGTCCACTAGTTTGCTGTAGCAAACATGATAATTGAATTCTAGTTTGTTGTAGCAAACATGATATGATATCCGAGTATCGACTGATGCCAGTACTCGTCTCCATGTCTTGTCTTGCGATGTGTAGCCCCCGAGCTTCATGAGTACTCGATCGGCTCCGCAGCATCATGAAGAGGTGAAGTGGTGCCAAGTCTCACTGATGTGAGTACCCAGCTGTGAACCCTGCAATTTAAATATATAGGATTAGTAGTATCCGATCATGAAAAAATAAATGATAGCATTTGTAATGCTTACAAAGCAAATAATAGCACTTGTACTGCATGTAAAGGTTTTCGCTCGTGCTCTTGTTAGACTTTCAACCACTCAAGTAGTAGCCCTGTTACGTTTAAACACTTGGTCCCGCTTAACCCATCCTTTTAAGGTGCATAGGCGTTGCGAGTGAGCCGAAGCTTCACGAATTAAGGTGCATGCTACCGAACGGTGCGTGGTCATTAAGAGATGACAACAAGCATAAAGTAGTCGACATGCGACAAAAATATGCATGGTATGCAAAAAAGTAGTCGTTTAGGACTTTTCTCCTATTGGAGAAGTCGCGCGAGGGACTTGAAACCCATCGGCGAAAATTATTATTGGTTAGGGAAGTACTCTTTTTAGAGTAGTCGGCTCATGGCCAAGCATGCATTTAAACGAACTGATAAAATTAATATAAAGAAAAATAAAAAATAAGACTTAGCTTTGTTCGCGGACGATCGTCGATGAAGCCGTGGCGGTTGGTGATGAAGCCGACTAGTCAGGGTCGATTCCGACTAGTTGTTGATCAAGCCGTAGCCGCTCTCGACTAGTTTTAACTAGTCGAGAGTAGTCGAAGTAGTAGTCGTTGAGTCGTCGGCGAGTTGATGTAGCCGATCTCGACTAGTTTGAACTAGTCGAGACGAGTAGCCGAACACGAGTTGATGCAGCCGGACGTCGATGTAGTCGTTCTCGCGTGTGCAACAAGCAAGGATCTTGAAGCTTCCTTGGTAGCCTTCGCGTGCGTGCAGCATCAGCACATGCATGCATGGATGAGGGAACACCGGCAGGCAGCAGCTTTATTTTCTCGGTCTTGATCCACGCGCAGCAGCAGCTAACAATTTCTTTATGCCTCTGCGCTCCGCTTTGCAGCTTGACCATCGCAGATTCACAGCCTGTGAATACGTGAACGAATCGAACTCGATATCAACTGCATCTCGGACTTGATGCATGGGAGCGCGACAGCTTTGACTTGATTGCCGGATTACGGAGTTGATAGTTCCTTCTCGAACTTGACTTGGAGTTGTCGAGTAGGTTGAATTTGACGATTGCTGTTGAAGTTTTGATCCCATCGCGCCTCATGATAAACTTCGGTGAGTAGGCCCCACGATGAGCGCCAAGTGTCGACGAATTATATTGAGCACGTCTAACTGGGGATATCCCAGGGAGTAGATTTGTGTGGGTCTCGCCTAGTTCTTAGAAACGATGGTGCACGAACAACACGAATTAGACAGGTTCGGGCCGCTTGTGGCGTACCCTACGTCGCTGATTGTATTATCCGTGAGGTTGTCTGATGTCGTGTTTGACATACCGAACTAGGGATCCCTGCCCTCCTTTATATATCCCAGGCGGCAAGGTTACATGGTAAGTTCCCTAGTCGGTTACATTTGGAAGTCATAGTCCTAGTAAGAGTACACGAGTAGTTGTCCGAGTAGTTCTACTAGGACTCGGTCTTCTATCTTGAGTAGTTTAATTCCTTGGATAAGTGGCCCTAGGGATCCTGGTCCCACAGTCTGGGTTGATGAAAGTGAAACAAACCTTTACTAATTTCGGTACTTTCCAGCTAAATGACGGAAAACAAGTTTGGTTCTGCGAAGACAAATGGTTGGGTAACTTTTCTATGAAACAACAATATCCATCCTTATATCGGATTGCTTGGAAAAAATATGACACAGTAGCTACAGCTCTCTCTAGGATTCCTCTTAATGTGTCTTTTAGACGATCATTAATTGGTCCTATTTTAAACTCATGGCATGATATTGTGGGTCGTATTAGTCATATTCAATTAAATAAGTAGCGATAAGTTCCGATGGAATCTTACTCCATCGGGTTTGTTTTCTGTTAAGTCGATGTATATGGCTCTTATCAGCAATGGAAATATACAGCGAAACACTTAGATTTGGAAACTCAAACTTCCTTTGAAGATTAAGATTTTTCTGTGGTATTTAAAAAAGGGGTGATCCTGACAAAAGACAATTTAGTTAAGAGGAATTGGAATGTGAGTAAACTTTGAGCTTTCTGTGCTAATGAAGAAACAATTCAACACCTCTTTTTCGATTGTCATATGGCTAAATTCCTTTGGAGAGCCGTACAATATGCTTTTAACTTACGGACACTTTATAGCTGTAATTATTTATTTAACACTTGGCTTGTAGGGTTGGATGGAAAGTTAAAGAGTCAACTATTAGTTGGTGCTTCTGCTTTATGTTGGGCTCTGTGGCTCAGTAGGAATGATGCTGTTTTTGACAGATCACCTAAAAAAAACTTACTTGCAGTACTATTCAGAGGGACATACTGGCTTCGATTCTGGGCGCAACTACAACGGTGTGAGCAAGACATACAAGAAATAAAGGAGGCATGCCAATCTTTGGAGGCTTTGGCAATGCGTTTTTTCGCCCTCCATGGATGGAGATTTAGCAATAGAATTGCAGGCTAATTTATCTTCAAACTTTATGGTGTGGTTTTTTTTCATTAACCAGTGAGGTTGCAGACGGAAGTGCTGCTGTTTTCTAAACTTTGGCTGTAGCTCTATTGGGTCATCGTTGGATTGATTTCCATTATCTAAAAAAAGATGGCTCTTGAAATTAGTAGCTTAACAGATTCATCGTACTGTCTGCTAATACACGATGGGCCCTCCTGATCCTGGGGCCCGGCCCTGCTCAGAAGGATCAAAAGGGGCAGCCGAACAGCAGAGCTGCGTGCCTGAATGCATAATTTGCAGGCAACAATTCTAATATAGAATGGTTCTCATAAGAAAAAAAATCTCAAATCTATACTAAAAGGATCCTAAAAAATTGAAAACACGTTCCACCAAAAAATCCACCCCCACCCTCTCACAGAGGACCCACCAGTAGGGCTATGGTGGGAGGGAAGAAAAAAAAACGCAACAAAAAATTGACTGCTCTTTTAGTTGTTTCCTCGCTCAACTTTTTTCACCCAAAAAGGACCCACCTAAATATACCCACATTCATACCCACGTCTATCCCGTATTGCTAATAGACAATAAATCAGAGAGTTTTTCTTCATATAAATAAATGCCAACTATTGAGTTTTGAGAATATACATAAAGCTCTTGTATATGAGAGAGCGGATATAAAATATTTTAAAAACGCCTCGCACGGCTGGTCTTTTTACCATGGCCCACTAAAGTGACAGTACCTACATATCATCAATAAACGTGCGTGGCACATGAGTTGAGACAAATGTATAGAAGAGAGTTTAGTACGCGCGTGCCGCGCGGGCATTGCAACTATATTTTATATGTTTGATTTATTTTATACATGTGCGTGCGCACATGTGCCTTTGCTAGTATACAAAATAAAGCAATATATTGTCTCAAATAGTTAAGGAATATCACATGTCTCAAATATACAACAAAATTTGATACTCTCTACTACACGCAGTTCAAATCTTTTGTTTCATGATGATCAGAATGACAACACATATCCGAATCCAAGCTGTGTCCATAGTCTAGAACTTTTTATGACAATCATGAATCACTACTGATAGTATTTAATGATTAGAACTCCAAATTGAGTATGGCTTCAAATTATGGGCATTAGAAATATAGATAAACTTGGAAAATAGCTAAGCAAGTACAGCTGCAGGTTACATGGAAATTTTATCGAGCACCTTGCGAGCATCTAGTGCCTACCACATCCACACTTTGTTAATGCTATCCACAACTTCGGAAAGGGGAAGAGGGACTCGGAGGGAGGGAGGGTGAGAAACCTGGAGGAAGAAGCCCGTGATGTGGATCTTGAGGGGTGTTGATAGTCAAAATTGGCAGCAGCTGAGGGAAACCGGTCTGACCGGTTTGGAATTGTAATTCGGGTAGGATTAGGATTTCGAGTTTTATCCCATATTGTAACCGAATTGGAAGGGGTACGACTTCCCCGGCCTATATATATGAAGGCTAAGGCCGATTGAGAGTTATTCCAATCGAATCAAACACAATTGTTCCTTACTTTTGATCTCCAAACCCTAAACACTTTTCCAACCCTAATTGCTGTCCTTTGCTCGTCTCCGCGACGTACTAAGGCGTTCTAGGGGGCCTGCCGACCCTAGAATGGGGAACTTGGT
>OAMR01000032.1:329777-342764 GCA_900205405.1 Echinochloa crus-galli
GGTGGTAAACCAGACTTCCCAGGTGGATTTAGGCCCACGAAGGCGAGGCCGGCGGCTTAGGTGCTGTGGACCGAGTCCACTGTGCGCTGGGTCATGGTTCCATGGTGCACCGAGCTCACGGGATCAAGTGTGGACGCAGCTGGATCTTCTGCAGCTCGGTTGGTGACGCGTTGGTGTGGTCGGTCGTGTGGCTCGGCCGGCCACGCGCGTGGCGCTGATCGCCAGCGGCGATCGCCGGACGAAGGTCGGCCGGGCTAAAGAAGTGGTGCCACACCTCGGCCAGGTTCTCGCGGACACGAACGACAAGAGGAAGGGGTTCGGCATGGTCGGCTAGTGGGTTCCCGTCGCGAGCGGCGGCGGCGCAGCCGTGGCGGCCGGCGCTCGGACAGCGAGAGCTCAAGGCTCGACTTGAGCTGGGTTTTGGGGAAAACAAGCGCGAGCTCCAGCCACTACTGGGTCGCGTCGCAAGGTTGCGGTTTTTGGTGCGCGAGTGTGGGCTCTCGGCACTCCGAGGCCGCGACTCGGCCTTGGCGCTCACGCGGTGGCCGGTGACCCGGTCCGCGGCGGCCTTGGCTGCAGTGAAGGGCGACGGCGGTTTGCAAAGGGGCTAGCGGCAACACGACGGGGTCCTGCACAAAGAGACGGCCACGGATCGAAGACCGGGTCCCAGAGGTGGCTAGGCAACGGCGACAAGCAAACGCGGTAGCGCTCGGCCGAAAACGGGGAAGAAAGGGGGGTTAACGACGGCAACGCACCTCGGGGCAAATTGTGGTACGCTGCAGCTCGGGGACGACTCGCGGCGGCTAGTAGATGCTCACGCACCCTCGAACGGCTCCGTCTTGTCCTTCTCTGACGACCTCCTCGAGCGGCGGCACTCCGGCTTGTACGCGCGTCGGGTACGCGCGTCGGCGTCTTCACGCTCCGGCTGCTCCTCGTCGCCTCCTTGGCTCGCCCTCGTCTTCCTTACCCTCCTCTGCTCCTTCTCCCCTCTCTCTCTCATCCTCGGATCGCAGGCTGGAAACCCCAATTGGGGCGGCGGTGGCTCGGGAAGGAAGACGACCGAGAGGGGTGGTTAAATAGGGCAAGGCCCTAGGGTTCCTGGGGTTTGGACGGTCGGTAGGGCTTGGTGTCCGCGCCAGGGCCACGCGTCACAATCGCGACGGGCCGCACAGCTCGGGCGCCAGGATTGGCCGGGCGGCTGCTGCTTTGCGCCGGGCGTGGAGAAGAAGAAAGAGGGGAAGAAGAACAGTGCGGTGCGGGTCCCACTTGGTAGTGAGAGAAGAAGGAGGGAGAGTGCGGGGCGAAGGTGGGCCGAAAGATGGGCTGGACGGCCGGCTGGGCTGGATCGGCTCGCGAGCGAGGGAAAAAGATCGGGGGGTTTTGCTGAACTTCGGCTGGGGTTTGGGCCCACGAGGGTTAGTTAAGGTTTGAAATTAGTTTGAGTTAGGTTAGTGTTTGAATTCAAATCTAGAATTTGAATTCAAACCAAACAAAAATCTAACAAAGCCAAATAAAAACCAAATCACACTATTTGGTCCTTGGCACTTCAATTCAATTTTTAATTAATTTAAATTTGCCTAGGAATAAAGGGATCAATACAGAAGACAACCTTATATGTTTGTTTGCATGCACACAATTTCATCAAAATTTTTGAAATTCACATTTTTGCATTCAACATTCCCCTACGGAAATTACGGGATGTTACAACAACCATAGAAAACAGAAATTTCATAGGCCACTGCACCTGCACGGATAACATGGTGTGGCTTCTTTTTCGGTGTGGACTGAGCACCAGTGAAAGTGCGTTAGAAAAAAAAATTCTTGGTGTCCATAACCTTCAAACAAATATTTTTTATGTCCATGTAAATAACGTGCATGCCACCAGAAATGGACTGCCAAGCCAGTATAGTAAGGAACTTTCATGGGAGTTCATTCCGCCATGAAAAGACTGCCAAGACAGAAGATGTCATTTTCATGAGAATTCATGTCACAAAAATAGAATGCGGGGGTGAATCAACTAAAAGTTCACACTACCAGGCAGTCCTCAATAAATCTTTCCCAATAACTAGTTAATGGAAAGAGGAATTTTAAATCTAACTAACCTATTGGGAAAGCTCTAAGACCCTTTATTTTTGCGATAGTTTGGATGAATTATTACTTTGTCCTCGTAATTATTGGGTAAAGGGAAATGTATTAGGATTCTGCTGCAATATTATTTTTTTAACCCCCCAATACAATGCTTGGATTGGACAGAATGTGGATCTGCTGGAGCCTGGAGATGCTTTTAAAAGATTCACATTCCGGTGCATGGTACTGACACAACTATCTAAAAAGACTAGGTGATACCCCCACGTGGTATTGCAGTAATTTCTTCAACAAATTTTTGAGGTGAAATTTAGAAATAGAAACACTAAGGTGATTGCATGGGAGTATTATTTTACAAACAACATTATACATGATTTTAAGGTGATATTTGAAAGTAGAAACACTAAGATGATTGCGTAGCAACATGCTTTTGTAAATAATATTATACATGAAAACATGTTCATTTGTTGAGAGAGTACGGCTCTTAAATGGTTGATCATCGGCATGTATTTCTACTGTAGGAGTTTTGTAACATTGTACTCACAAAGACTAATATATTACATGCATGGATGCTATTACTCATAAAAATTGATGAAAGACATAAATATATGGTCCTAGTGGATAGTGAGATGATATCTGACATAGTGGGTTTCTATATAACGTGGATAGCTTACATGCTGAGAGAAATAGAGTTAATGACTCCTAGTGGGGTGCATCTATATATATGTGCGTCTTTTACCAGCCTTTTCTAATATATTCTAAAATCTCTAGCATGTCTTGTGCTACAGGACGGAGGGAGTACATTCATATTAGCAATAAAGAAAAGGAAAGTGGTTCAAAAAGCAAAAAGACGCTAAAAGCATTTTTCATAACGTGGTCCCATCTAGAAGATGATCGGGGTGATGGAGGCATCTGATGTTTCATATTATATCGCATGGCAGCAACGTTTGTCATGTATACCGATATGATGTTGCTGTCATATGAAGTTACTATATATATCACCTAATTCCATCTGGTACGATCATACATTCTTACCTGATCAGATTGCTCTTAAATAAAATATAAAATAGGATGTCGCTGATCACGCGGACCACGCGGCCTAGGAAATCCTGGGAGCATTTCATTTTACAAGCTGCGTGTTCCACGTGAAAGCTCCCAATCCTTGGAATGGCAAGATTTATAACTATACCACTCGATAGTTATATACACTTTTATTTCTGTCTAATGTGGCCAATTCAATGGATAAAGTAGAAAAGAACGGTAATACCAATGCTAATATGGCATAAATAAAAAAATAATAGTTGCATTAAGAAGGTATAAAAGCAGGGATATTGGCTCACAGGTCAAACAATGTGCACTAGTAGCAATACATATTAGATTATCAATCTCATGAGTGCAGGTTACAGTACTAGGTTTCTACAATAAAACTTTGCTGCATTTTGCCAGTTTTTAAAAATGTCACAGTTCTTAGAATATTGGCAGGGCAATCCTACAAAGATCATGTATGTGTGCATTTACTATGCATTTATCTTATATTATATCATTTGTGGTTACAAAATTATAATCATTGAAGAATATATTTGATTACAAATCCAACCATATGAAGTTTGTATGTATTATAAAAAACTAGCATAGTGTCCGTGCGTTGCTACGATAATATACTAATTACAATATCTTATCTTAAAATTGCTAGAGTTTTTTATGATGCTATTATAATTTTTATTGCACTAAGTGGATCTACATGTTTTCTAGAGAGCTTTTTTTAGCTCATTTGCTAGAAAGCTCATAAAGCATTGACGTAATATCATAAAATCCTTTTAGAAAGACTTTTGCTATGAACATAAAGTTAATTTCAAATTGTTCTAAAAAATTAATTTCAAAATATAGCAAATTTATTTTGCTTTGCGACTATTTTCTCTTATGGCAAAACCTCATCTCATAAAATATATTTTGGATTGAAAATATATAATTATAGTGCTAATGTATTTTGGCCGGATAATGCATATGAGCAGGTTTATTTGACTGACTGTTTAGCTGAGATAAGTGTAAGTGTAACCGGAGTACCAGACCCCTGCTTCTTCACACACACGTGTGAAAAGACCACCACCAGCAGCAGCCGTGAGGCCTGATTATCCTCAATGGCCGACCCCTGACCATCAGGTATCGTTTCAGTCCATCACGGAAGCCCATCGGTTTGGCTGTAGCCCAGTTTTTTTTTCCCTAAGAGCAACTCCAGCAATAGCCCTTAAATCAGGCCTCCAAATATCAAATGGGGGCTTCATCTATTTTTTACGGGTCTGAAAACTTGTTTCAACTCCAACAACAGCCCCTAAGAATGGAGGCCTCCCTAGAGACCCCCCAGGAATAGAGGGTGGGGGGATAAATTTGGATGCCTCCCTAAAATACGGGGTCAAGAAGAGGCCCTGCTGGAGTTCAACTTTTTTGTTTGGCCCTCTAAATTTAATTTAGGGGCTTGTTTAGAGGGTCTGCTGGAGTTGCTCTAACGGAGGCTTTGGCCCAGTTCCCGCTCCGCACGGTGCTTCTGTTGCTCGGCGCCTCGGACCATCGGCGATACACCGTGGCCTTACCCTTGTTTCGCCATGCAGGGTGGGGTTAGATTCAGGACTCAAACTCCAATTCGGAATCCAAATGCAACATCGTGATGGTGCGACGGACGAAAAAGTTAAAGGACTGCAGGTTAATAATAAAAATTTTAGGGTCTTTATTGTAAAAATATGACGTACGGCAGAATCAACCGTTTGCTAGGTACCACGGAAGCAATCCTTGCTTTATAATTAGGTAGAGATAAAAATTGTTAGCCAAATTATTGGTCAAAGATTTTAAAGTTTGAATCTTTATTATATTAGTGCGTGCCTTAGAAAGATAGAGTTAATAAATTATGTCACTTTCTACATGTTAATAAAAAAATTGGCGTGTCATGGTGTGGGACAGGGTGGTCAGCACATCGTAGAGCATACTTTAATATATGGTAATAAAGGCTAGTGACCCAAAAAGGAAAATCCGGGAGATGGGTGACTTATCTAGAAAGTGACTGGCGGTTTAGCAGCTCTCTCTCCCTCTATTTTAGCTAAATATTGTTTTAAATTTTGACATCATTGCAGAACATGATAGTGATGAAGGCGTTAGCCTGATATCTTCTATAAGGACAAATTGATTGGTGGAGATTTTAATGTTAATGATCCGGATTTCTAATCACTCAGATTTGAACCCGGCAACCACTACACCCTTGCTTCATTGGTTATCAACCATGAATAACACGATTGACCTTGCCATGAAGGCTTTTCCTATGTGTGAATCAAGAACAGAAGCAAAAATAATAAAGATAGCAATCTAAAATTCCAGATGTATTTGAAGTAAAAATCAAATATATAAGGTTCAAGATCTTAGCACAAAAGTACTAATAGCCATAGTCGAGAAGAAATAAAAACAAGAGTTCTGGATCACAATAAAAGGACAACTATGTTTCTCCAAGGATATGTAATTAGAACTAAACAAAATCAAAGTCACAAATGTGGTGGCTACTGAGTTTATACCCTAAAGAGGCATTCTAGGATCGGGGCGACCAATGGGAGCGCCCACAACATGGGCTAGTCCTTGTCGGTGTTTGTGCACCGAGTACCTGCCTAGGATATCCTCAGGGCAGAGTTTAGTCGGGCATCATTGGATCTGAAACTTGATGGTTAAACGCAAAGACACAAGACACGATTTAGATAGGTTTTGGCTGCTAGTGTAGAGCAATACCCTACGTCCTGTATGTGAGATGCTTGGTTGTCGAGAGTTGGTAGTCTAGCAGTCTAGGGACCCCTACCCTCCTTTATATAACTCAGGGGGCAATATTACATAGCAAGTCTCCTAGTTGGTTATAACGTGAGTCTTAGTAGGAGTACACGAGTAGTTCTACTCGGTCTTCTTTCTTAAGGGTACCCGGGGATCTGATCCCACAAGCCCCCGAGCGCTTCATAGCCGAACAACAACCTCCTTCGAAATCTTCTAGTATTTCACGAGTGCTTTTGGTTACTGAGAGGCTTTTGGTTACTCGGGGATCCTAATCCCACATGCTTGAAAAATTAACACAACCCAAATTGGCACATTGTTTCATCTTCCAAAAATGATCCACATGGTTTCTTGATCTTGGGCTAGAACCAAAAGAAAGCTCTCGTCTCTACTTTTCAATGCATCAAAGAATGGCTCAATTGGATGTCGAGATATGAACATTTCGGTGAAAGGTTATCTGTGAACGTCGAACCGAACTCAGGATACTTATTGAAGACGATTTTTAGCCCAATGTTAATGCTCCAACGTATTGGATGTAGAGATGTCCTCATCTGATAGTGTGGCATGGCATCAGCCTCGCTTCATGCGCGGGGGCTAGAATGCTAGATACACACGATTGCATTCGCACCCACATGATCCAGACAGCATTTAACCTATACAAATATTTTACTCACTACATTTACTTTTATAAGACGTGTACATATACTAGAGTCAAATATAATTTAATCAGCAAATTTAACTTTTATAGTATAAACTTATAATAGTTAGATTAAGCAAAAATACGCTTCAATGATTATAAGCAAAAAATTAATATTATAATATAAAACAAATAAATAGATAAGTCACGTCTTATAAAAACAAACAAAGAATCAAACCAAGCAAATTCCGATTATATTGATCATGTATCGGGGGTGTTACAATTTGCAACCGGAAGCTAATTACAGGTATAAAGATCACACAGCAAATAGGATCTAAGTAATTCCGGATAAACTCTTAATTAAATCAAGCCGACTGTTTTCCCCACCTCTCATAAGCACCCGAAATTTCTTCTTCCTTCTGCTCATCCTCAACGGGAAGGGTACTCATCGCGGCCGTGGTGGGATTTTACAGGGAGTGGTTGCTCGAAGTAGAGACCCAATCAGCCAGAACGTCGTAGTCGCCGGCCACTGCATACGCGGCAGCTAGCATCATAACAACCAGCCGCGAAGGGATTATTTACATGGACAATCACAGCGATCCGCCAGCAATCACACCTGTTCGTTTGGCTGGTAGCTGGTGCTGATTTCTGCTAAGAGAAAAATATTGCTGGCTGGCTGGTGACCAGTACCTGGTGCTGATTTTTACTGAGAAAAAAATATTGCTGGATGATAAACCAAGCGAACAGGCCGCCGGAACCAGCGGGTGCCCGGTGGATGGCAGTATGGTCTGATTGAATGGTTTTTCATGGACAACGTATCATCATAAAAACATGGGCGACGGCGACCGGGCTCTTGGGTTCCAAGAAGCTCCTGTACTAGCAGCAGGCAACCTGCTGGTAAGAAGTACGTACCATCTGTCCATCTCCATCCGTGTCTTTTTATTTTTGTCATATACTGTAGTTTACTACCACGTGGTGCCTTCTCATTTCTCGTCCTTTATATCCAAATAAGGAGATGAAAAATCAGGAGCACACGTTGGTCATAATATAAATTGCTCCTCCGGCAACACAAAAGAACCATTTTCGTGGTGCTCGACTGTCATGATCTTGTTTCACGGCAACGCCAAGGAAAGCGCATCACAAAAAATAATCAATGGTGGTCCATAACCTCTCATGAAAAAAGCATTTGTTGTGCACGTAAAAAAGAAGACTTCATCAATGTTAGGGAATGGCTGATGAGATGATCGACGAAGGCTGTATGACTGTATGAGTGGTTGGTGGGAGGACGAGGCCAGAATTCCCGGCGGCGACGGCGCGGCTGGAATGCCGTCCTGTCAGCCGGCGTTCAAGCAGACAGAGCACACAGACACATGGCAGTTTGCACAGATGCCAGAAGATCTGAATGATCTCCAAGCACGCTTCTCATTCATTCCACTTCAATAGATATAGAGTATTTGGATTACAACCGTCAAGACACACATCGACACAGTACAACACAGTACACATATGCTAAGATAATTTGAATTACACACTCGATCTAGTAACTGTCCAGATCGTAGGAGCGTCAGGCTGTTGTTTTCTGACGTCTTGAATACTTCCTGATGAACATAACATCACTCTCCCCCTCGCGAGACAGCTCGTCCTCGAGCTGGAAATCTGGGTAAGCTTCATGGAAATCGTCGATGCGCTCCCAAGTAGCTTCCTCGGTTGGAAGGCCAGTCCACTGAATGAGTACGTGCCAATGACCATTGCGAATTTGTGAGCGCAGAACTTTGGCTGGAACTTGTAGAGAGCGACCATGTTGGAGAGGCGGTAGTGGTGGCAGTGTCCCTGGAGAAGTACCGACGAAGGGTTTAAGAACACCAATGTGGAAAACATTGTGAATACGGGCACCCTCAGGGAGTTGCAAGCGATAAGCAAGATCTCCAATGCGTTCCACCACTTGATACGGACCAGAATACTTTGGGCTGAGTTTGCTATGCTTTCCTGGTAGAAGACGCTGGTGAGGCCTATGCAGCAAACGAAGCCATACCCAAGAACCGACAGCAAACTCCAAGGGACGGTGATGGGCATCATAATGCTTCTTGGCAAACTGCTGTGCTTGTTGAAGCCTTTCGTGCACATCCTGGAGGAAGGCATCCCTGTCTTTGAGGAGGGTATCAACCGTATTGGTTGTGGCAGTGTTAGGGGTGTATGGTAGCAATTACGGAGGCTGACGACCATACACTACTTGGAATGGAGTGGCACGGAGAGATGTGTGGAAGCTAGTGTTGTAACGATATTCTGCCCATGGTAACCAGTCCAGCCAAGCACCGGGGCGATCTCCAGTTATACAACGCATGTACATAGCAATGGTTTTGTTGATGGCTTCTGACTATCCATCGGTTTGGGGATGAAATGTTGTACTCATGCATAACTTGACACCAGCGAGGTGGAAAAGGTCCCTCCAAACATGACCGGTGAACACGGGGTCACGATCACTGACGATCGATGTCGAAAATCCATGGAGCTTGACAACCTCAGAGAAGAAGGCTCGGGCAACAGAAGCTGCTGTGTATGGGTGGCCCAAGGGGATGAAATGTGCATATTTGGAAAACCGGTCCACCACAGTGAGAATAACACTCTTGCCATGAACCTTGGCAATCCCTCAATGAAATCAAGTGAAATGTCAGCCCATACTTGTGAGGGAATGTCGAGTGGCCGAAGTAAGCCAGCTGGTTGGAGGTGTTCTGTTTTGTTGCGTTGGCATACTGAACATGAGCGAATGTAGTCTCGAATGAGGGAGCGATCATTGGCAATGACAAAATCACGCCGCAAGCGTTGCATGCCTTCATGACCAGCTGTATGAGCCAACTGGAAAACCATGGGTATGAGAGGAGAAGAGTCTGGCACATAAACACGGGACCCTTTAAGAATGAGGCCTTCGTGTACATGCCAATCCAGACCACGAGTTTGAGTGATTGTGTCACGGAGTTGGCGAAGCTCGGCAGTGCTGTCTAGTTCATTTTGAAGATCGTTGAAGAGCTGAAAAGATGGATCAGAAATAGTGCAAAGTGACATGTCAGGTTGATCCCGTCGTGAGAGGGCGTCTGCAACTGCATTGAGGCGGCCGGGGCGGTATTCAATTGTAAAGTCATATCCAAACAATTTGCTGACCCACTGATGTTGTGGAATTGTGGAAAGGCATTGATCGAGCATAATGATCTGTGCGTACTACAAATTGTCTGCCCCATAAGTAAGGTCGACAATGTCTGACAGCTTGAACAAGACCAATCAATTCTCTTTCATATGCAGCAATTTTCAAATGGCGAGCAGCAAAAGGTTTGCTGTAGAATGCAAGTGGTCCTGCATTTTGGTGGAGACCTGCTCCAAAGCCTGTTCCAGAAGCATCACAGTCGACAAAGAAAGGCAATTCAAAATTTGGCAGTTGCAAGACAGGAGTAGAAGAGAAGGACTGTTTGAGGTTGGCAAAAGCCAATGTAGCTTCTTCTGTCCACTGAAAACTATTCTTTTTGAGGAGACGTGTGAGAGGGGCTGCCAGCACTCCAAAATCTTTGATGAAACGTATGTAGTAACCTGCTAAGCCAAGAAATCCACGAAGTCCTCTAGCAGAAGCAGGTTGTGGCCAAGTTGTGATAGAGTCAATCTTGTCACTGTCCATTGCTACTCCGGTATCAGAGATAGCATGACCAAGGTATGTAACTGAAGATGTTGCAAAGGCACACTTTGATTTCTTCACTTTCAAATGATTTTCACACAGTAGTGAGAAGACAGCACGCAAGTGTTGTAAATGTTCAGACCAAGAACTGCTGTAGATCAATATGTCATCAAAGAATACAAGCACACACTTGCGTAGGAAGGTCTGGAGAACAGCATTCATCAAACTCTGAAAGGTAGCAGCGGCGTTGGTCAGCCCAAAGGGCATGACCAGGAACTCAAAATGGCCATGGTGGGTTCGAAATGCTGTCTTGGCTACATCCTCGGGATGCACTCTGACTTGATGATATCCTGCCCGCAAATCCAACTTGGTGAAAAACTTTGCTCCATGCAGTTCATCGAGGAGCTCTTCAACAACAGTGATTGGAAATTTGTCTTTAACAGCATGATCATTAAGCTCGGTAATCAACACATCGCCAAGTGCCATCATGTTTCTTTACCAAGAGCACCGGAGCTGAAAATGGAGAGGTCGTTGGCCTGATAATGCCTTGTTCTAGCATGGTAGCACACTGATTTTCGAGCTCATCTTTCTGTAGTTGTGGATATCGGTAGGGACGGACAGCCACAGGAGGTGTGTTGGGTAACAAATGGATCCTATGATCACACGGTCGAGCAGGTGGAAGACCAGTAGGTGTTTCAAACAGATCTTCAAAGGAGCTGAGGAGCTGGTCTAGTAGGGGTTGCTCAGATGTAGACATTGAGTGAATGCATCGGGTATTTGGAATATCCCAATGTTCTGAACCAATTTCCTTCCATAGCACATGGCGTCCTTGCCACCAGAATGCCATACAGAAATCATCGAAGTCCCCACAAAATTGGGCCAAGGGTGCGAAGAAATGAAATGCCGAGGACCATGTCATAGCAATCAAGGTCGATGGTGTAACAATCCACTGAAAAGCACTCCTGACCAATACAAAGAGCGACATCCAAGGCTAAACCACTGCATTTGAGGCTATCACCATTGGCAACGATCACATTTGCACCTTATGTGGCTTGATAATGCAGATCAATACGATGGGCAGCTTGTTTGTGGATGAAATTGTGTGTTGAACCAGAATCAACAAGAGCTGTGAAGGTGTGATTACCGATGGAGATGTGCAATTTCATTGTTTCTTCATGTGGAATGCCTGTGATGGCATGCAGAGAAATTTGGGGGGTAGGGTGTGGCTCATGTTCCTCAACCGGCAAGAGCAAGTCTACCTCATCATAATCGGACACTTCCAGATAAAATAGGCGTGGGCATTTGTGACCACGAACATAAGCCTCATCACAATTGTAACAAAGCCCGAGCTTGCACCGTTCTACCATTTCAGTAGGAGTGAGGCGCTTGAACGGGCGTGGAGGTTGTGCTGCAGAAGGAGACGATGCAAGTGGGGTGGAAGTTGCTTGGGATGAATAATTGGGCAGGAAATGTTTGGTGGAAAAGCGTTGTGGTTTTGGAGCTGTAGGTGGTGTGCCACGGCGTTCATATGCGCAGGCAAGAAGCATGGCACGTTGGAGGTCTATTGGGGCGTGCAATCAACATCAGTTTTGATGGGTTCAGGAAGACCACCAGTAAACAACTGAACTTGTTGTGCTGGCGACAAGTACTCGGCATGAGCCATGCGGTTTTGGAGGGATTCAAGGTACTCAGTCACTGAACCAGAGAATGGCAAACGTGCCAAGGCAGCCAAATGATTTGTACCTAGTGGTGGTCCAAAACGCTACTGACAGAAAGCACGAAAAGCAGCCCAAGAAATGTTGTGGAGACCGTGCATATCGCGCTCTAGCAGATCGAACCAATGTGATAGGAACTAGGGTTCCCAATCTTCCGAAAGGTTCTGATAACTATCGATTTGGCGGAGACGAAACACAAATCGATCCGGTTTCCGAACAACACGTTCCGAACCCCGCAATCGCAGCACCACGTCTCCTGAGGTTATCAACCGGTATTGCACGGTTGACCTCGCCAATAAGGCTAATCCTTGCCTGCAAATCGAAGAACACAAGCAAGAACGAGGAAGAATGCAACTCAATTGCAGATGAATGATTAAGCTCACGAGTTGGGGTCTCACAAACCGACGAAGCGGCGAAACTGTTCTTGACAGAATAATCTAAGCTAAACCCAAACCCTAATGGTTGGCAGCAGCTAGCTAATATAGACTCAAGGGTCATGGAAAGACCCCTGGTCGTGCCCCTAATGGGCTTCCACACGATACACGGCCCAAAGGCCAAAAGACGGTGATGCAACACCGAAACAGATTCTGGATGTTAACTTATTTTATCAATTCCCACTGACTCCAGACGAATTTTGACATGTGACCAGTTCCATTGGGAAGATTATCTTCTTAGCTTTCCAAGCATATAAAGAACGTCCAAATCCGAGCCCGTATGCGACCTGGGCGTCCGATTTAACGCTGACTGCTCCTGGACTTCGAGGTGGACTCGAAGTCGACTTGATTTGGGCCTCCATCTTGCCTTGCACGCCCTTGCTGATCCTCTCCCCCTTAATGGCATTCTTCAACTGTCCTCTGGTCCTCTCCATGGTTCCTAATTACAATATATTCATTAGGTAGCTATCTATTCTCATAATCATATAAAGAAGTACTTAGGAACGAGCTCACCTCTAAATTCAATTATCGCGCGCGAGCTCTAGTAATTGGACCTTGAATGATCAATGGAGGATTGTTGTGTGTATCCATAGGAGTGATGTCCTCATCACCAAGGTTACCATCTAGACTAGGTACCACACCTACGCTAGGCAATAACTACTC
>OAMR01000032.1:354257-367021 GCA_900205405.1 Echinochloa crus-galli
GCACCTCGAGCCTCATTGGCAATAGTCCGGACCCGGGTCCTGAGCTCCTGCAGCTCCAAGTACTCGTCCTCAGCCACACGCATCAAGCACGTGCCCTCCACGGTCCCAGACATCAGCACCTGCGCAATTCAAGGTTCAAAACAAAGTTGCGGGCTATTCACTCCCAGGAACATATTACCTCACCTCCATGTCCTCTAGCATTGCGCTTGACGAAGCTCGAATCCACTAGATAGCAGAGCAAAAGCACCTGCCGGCTCAGGCGCTACGCACCATCCCACCATCTTGGCCCTTCGCAGTATGGGGGCTCGACAACATAGGACCATTCAAGCCAGCTCAGGGTGGAGTTAAGCACTTGCTCATCGCGGTGGACAAGTTCACCAAGTGGATTGAGTACAAAGCTGTGACCGACACCAAATCGGCCACAGCAGCAGCCTTCATTGAAGAGATAACGCATCGATTCGGTGTCCCAAATCGCATCTTCACCGACCTCGGCTCGCAGTTCACAGGGCATGAGTTCTGGGATTTCTGCCAAGATAATCAGATCGATGTGTACTACTCATCGTCGGCACACCCGCGGTGCAACGGCCAGGTTGAGCGGGCAAACGGCATGGTCCTGGATGCCCTCAAGAAGGAAATCTACGACGCTTTAAACCCACGCGCAGGCCGCTGGGCTAAAGAAGTACCACACGTGGTATGGGGCCTCCGTACTCAGCGGAGCCGCGCAACCGGCTACTCGCCGTTTTTCATGGTCTACGGATCAGAAGCTGTGCTGCCAGCCGACCTCGCCTTTTCTGCACCACGCATCAAGAATTACGAAGAAGGAGAAGCCGAGTCAAGTCGACAGGTCGACGTCGATTCACTAGAAGAGCACAGGCTCTACGCCTTAACCCGGCACGCGCACCACGAGCAGCAGATACGCCGGTATCACGACAGAAACGTCAAAGAACGATCCCTGAATGTAGGCGACCTTGCCTTCGCAGCAGGCCTGACATCGCAACGGTTGCAGAAGGCGAAGGCCGCGTAGAGTCACGACTCCAACCCGACCAGCTCGCCCGTCTAGACGAGCCGTGCCCCCTCCACAAGGACAGTTCCCAATGTTTGGATCATCCAGCACCTCACTAAGTTCTATCCTTAGACCAAACTACAGCTATGTATCTTTACCCTGTCGTCTCGATTATTTAACAAAGTTTCATTTATTCCAATTTTGTGTCTGACAACAAAACGAGCTCACAATCACTCTTCCAACGACGGCCACGTGCTCGTCCTCCAGTTAAGTTACTCACGAAGTAACCAAAACTAACACGGCAAGTCCGATTCGCTATATCCAATATCTAAACACGCGCAAAAGTACTCGGCCGGGACCCTGCCTACGACTAAGCCTCCATGCAGAGCATCGTAGCATGCAGGAGTGCTGCCTCCATGAGAGCTCCAGCCAGATCTTCGCCCGAGTCCTTAGTGTGTATCATGATCGCGGTGAAGTGATAGGGGTTGATAACTCAACTTCAAATAAAAAATTGTCAACACGGAGGAAAACATAATTACACAAAATGAGTACCCAAAGCTACATAAATTTTCTGTTTCTTCTCTAGCAGGTCACTTGCCCGTTACATCGACGATACTACGGACTACGTCAACCGCCAAACCAGCGAAGAACTCGGCCAGATCCTCGAACTGCTGCTCCGACAAGTCGGGGTGGTACCCGTCGCGAATGTCTTCAAGATCGAGGCTGGGGTGGTACGAACGAACAAGCGCCAGCGTATACCTCACAGCATATCTGGCGGTCTCCGCGGCCACTCCTCTGGTGTACTCCGACAAATGTTGCAGCCGTTCCGCGATCGGCACCGCAAGGCGGTCGTCAGGAGCCTGAATCTGGTCACATGCTGACATGGCCGCCTGCGCCAAAGCGTCGTACCGACTAGCAGCCTATGCATATATGTACGGGTTGTTTAGAACGATTAAGGTATCATGAATACCATAAGGGCAACAGAGCTCAGAAGTAGTCCTCACCAGTCATGGCGGTGTTGTGGGCACCCACAGCCCGGCCGTGCGCGCTGGCGAGGTCTTGTATCTCCTTTTCGGCCGCTGCAATCTTCTCCTCCAAGGTTTTCTTTTCGCGAGCATGACCTGCGCAGCAAAGCCAACCATAACCAAGTGTTATGGCTTCATGCTCGGTACACGTGGGAAACTCAAGACGACGACGCACAGGCCTCCACTCACTTTCTATGACGCGTTTCAGCTCGGCGTCCCTCTCCCGCAGCGTGGCCGCGACATCCTTGAACTTCTGGTCCACTGTGGCAAGCCGACCCTGAATTCGCTCCATCTCTTTGGCATGACCTGAGAACTCGCAATAAAGAAAGATAAATACTATAGCTGGCACCACCTAGTGCTTGGAAGACAGGTATTTACCTACATTAGCTGCCTCCAGCTGAGTGACGAGCTCTTGGTTGAGTTGTGCCAGGCCCTCTGCATCCGTGTCCCTCTGGATCGCAATACCTCGAGCCTCATTGGCAATAGTCCGGACCCGGGTTCTGAGCTCCTGCAACTCCAAGTACTCATCCTCGGCCACACGCATCAAACGCGTGCTCTCCACAGTCCCGGACATCAGCGCCTGCGCCATTCAAGGTTCAAAACAGAAGCTACGAGACATAAAGTCTCCGAGACTACACCAACCGCTTCTTCGATCAGCATCGAGCTCGATGAAGTATGTATCCGCTCGAGCGCCGCCCTATTTGCATTTTCAATGCGCTCGAAGCGCTCCTGACGGCTCAGCTCCTCTTCTTCTTCCGGCTCGGCATGCTTATCCGGAAGCGCGTCGTCCTCGAGCTCTGGCATGGCCGGCTCCTCCTTGTCGGCCTGAGCGTCCGGCCTGGCTTCTGCCTCTACGATCACCAAGGCCCCTGGGCCCAACCCAGCAGTGGTGCCCCTTGATGACGACTCGGGCAGCTCCGCCATTGGAGCACCCTGCTCCGTAGCGGGTGCATCTTGGGACAAGGAATCCCCCAAACCACCGCCACTGTCAGACCGAGTGCGCGAGGTATCTGACAACACGGTCGACCTCCTGAAAAGCGTCATTAACACAAACAAAAGAAACGTCAAAGATTTGAGTCAGCAAGAAAGTGATGCCCGAGCAGAACCAACTTAACTGAGCTAGGGCTCTAACCTGTTACTCCTGCTCGGCCGTTTGAGTATCAAGCCAGCTGGACGAGGAGGCCGGCCGTCCCCCGTGAGCGCACAGGTGTAGAAGACTGCACCGGCGCGGTCTCCACAATGGCGTCTGGACCCTGATCTTCATCATCCAGGTCCAGGGAGGCCTCCACACTCCCTCCAGCAGGCGAAGCACGGTCCGACCTATGCCTCTTGGTGCGCAGCACACCTGACGATTCCGCCTGCGCCTGCACCGACCTCTTCCGCGACTCGGCCGCTGCAGTCTGCACTTGAGAGGAGAGTCTCCGCGTACCAGCCCGGGTCCGAGCGGCAGTGACTGCGGATTCCACAGGAGCTGCTTCGGCTGAGCTCGGGGGAGCTCCACAGGAGCCGCTTCGGCTGAGCTCGGGGGAGAGCCTAGCTCCTCAGAAACCCAGTCCTCGAGGTCTTTCATGATAGGGAGCTGGTCATTTCTCGCTTCCTCCGGCCGCATCACCTTCTGTCTTGACGTTGCACCCGCCCCAGGCAGTGGTGCCGGGCAGAAGAAACGATTGGTCACCTCCTAGCATGAAGAGTAAAGCCAAAAGTTCAGCAAACAGGCGATGGAAACGACAAAAGAAACCAAAACAAGGAACAAGTACTCAGCATGGAAACCTTACCGCAGGAGGAGGGTTCTTGAGCGCAAAAGGACGTGGCGCATTGAGATTGTTCACCTCACCCTTCATCATCGTCCCCACGCGCCGCATAACTTCATCCGAGTTGAATCCCCGAGACGTCTCCCGAGCTGGGTCCAGGCGACCCGAGAACTCGAACGCCGGGTGGACTCGGTCCATGATCGGCTGAATTGTCCGGGCCACGAACGACACAGTAACGGCCATGGCGGTCAATCCCCTCTGCTTTACGCCGGAAATCATCGACATAAGCTCGGGGACTGTTAAGACAACAGAACTTGAAAGTAGTCCTCACCAGTCATGGCGGCGTTGTGGGCACCCACAGCCCGGCCGTGCGCGCTGTAATGCAGCAGCCCACGGAAGAAATCGCCGGACGGTGTGCTGAATCCACGCTCCACAAAATGCGCGAAGACGGCCACCTCACCGGTGTTCTTGAATGGCCTCTTCTCCTTTCCCGGCAGCCTCCACGCCAAGGTCTCCTTCGCGGGGAGCACATCGCAGATCCTCCAGCCGCTCCATTGTCATCTTGGTCTTCCCCCAGGCCGCCTCCTGCTCGGCCTCCGGCGGCACCCCAGCCGCCGCCAGAGCCTCCAGAGCGGCGCGCTCAGCAGCGTTGTCGGCCATGGCTATGCTTGGTGAAAGAAGGAAGAGGAAGGATGAAGTGGGAGCGAAAACGCTTGACGGCCTCGGAAAACGCGCTTGGCAAGCGGCGGGCTGAGAGAGAGAGCAGGGCGAGGAAGACGAAGGGGGCGGCGCAACGGGGGATGACGACGACAGCGTCCTTGGTCGCGTATTTATAGCAAGGCGTCGCCTTAACCTAACGGCTCCGAAACTAATGGACGGAATCCGCGGGATTGGCGATACGGTATCCGCCGGATCCGAAATTGACGGAGTGGATATGCTTCCATTTCAAACGACTCGGCGCGTTCCAAGAGGACCAAGCCAAGTCCCTCGCATGCCCGGGGGCTGGGCGCCGGACTACGACTCGGCGCGTTCCTAGAGAACCAAGCCAAGTTCCTCGCATGCTCGGGGGCTGGGCGCCGGACTACGACTCGGCGCGTTCCTAGAGAACCAAGCCAAGTTCCTCGCATGCTCGGGGGCTGGGCGCCGGACTATGACTCGGCGCATTCCAAGAGGACCAAGCCAAGTCCCTCGCACGCTCGGGGGCTGGGCGCCGTACACCGACTCGGCGCGTTCCAAGAGGACCAAGCCAAGTCCCTCGCATGCTCGGGGGCTGGGCGCCGGACTACGACTCGGCGTGTTCCAAGAGGACCGAGCCAAGTCCCTCGCATGCTTGGAGGCTGGGCGCCGGACTACGACTCGGCGCGTTCCTAGAGAACCAAGCCAAGTTCCTCACATGCTCGGGGGCTGGGCGCCGGACTACGACCCGGCGCGTTCCTAGAGAACCAAGCCAAGTTCCTCGCATGCTCGGGGGCTGGGCGCCGGACTACGACTCGGCGCGTTCCAAGAGGACCAAGACAAATCCCTCGCACGCTCGGGGGCTGGGCGTCGTACACCGACTCGGCGCGTTCCAAGAGGACCAAGCCAAGTCCCTCGCATGCTCGGGGGTTGGGCGCCGGACTACGACTGGGCGCGTTCCAAGAGGACCAAGCCAAGTCCCTCGCATGCTTGGGGGCTGGGCGCCAGACTATGACTCGGCGCGTTCCTAGAGAACCAAGCCAAGTTCCTCGCATGCTCGGGGGCTGGGCGCCGGACTACAACTCGGCGCGTTCCAAGAGGACCAAGCCAAGTCCCTCGCATGCTCGGGGGCTGGGCGCCGAACTACGACTCGGCGCGTTCCAAGAGAACCAAGCCAAGTTCCTCACAGGCTCGGGGGCTGGGCGCCGGACAGGCTCTAATATATTAACACGGCAGATGATGATCCACCTAGGTGGTCGGACACAGTTCACCACCACCAAAAGAACATGTTCATATTAACATTTTGCGACTCGCAAAGTTTACAAAGACGAAGTACATTTGGCCAAAGGCCATTTCAAGCTAAAAAGATATGAGCCCCCTATTAGGCTCTTGAGCCACTTCAGTTAGGTGGTCAGCACACAATCACCGGAAGCAGTGTCCACAGCTTTCTCGACGATTTTCTTGTGGCATCACACCAACTGAAGGACCTCGTGGCTGCATTACTGAAGAGGAGTAAGGACTCGGCATCAGTACCCACATCAGCACCCCTGAGCCCAGGCTCAGGTCGCGCTCGCTCGTCCTTGATGGGCCTGCAAAATCAGCCATCAGTTCGGCGTCATTTGCTGGTCTCCCGACGAAGAGAAGACTTACCGTAGCCTCCTCATCCGGTCCCACCAAGAAATAGGCACCTCTCCTGCCTATCAGAAGCGCGATGTCCGGCTCCTTTCCCGTAGCATTTGCACCACTCTTCGACGATTTTCTTCTGGCATCAATGGCGAACGCCAAGGCATGTACCTCGGCCTACTCTACACTCGACCACAACCTTCTTGGGAAGGAGGATTTTCAGGATCCGCATGGTGGCTAATGTCTCTACAACACCCCGGTGGTGAACTGCGCTGGAACCTCTATTCATCTATTTATAGACGCCCTGGGGTCGTGGATCCGGTGGCCCGTGAGTAATCAAAGTGCCTGGGAAAGGATGCGCATGCGTTTCGCCTTTTCCTTGGGCGGGCGGTCATCACTGCCCTTGACTGAGCATGCTCATCAGCGGGATTCCCGCATAGCCAGTAACGACAGCTTTTGACCGGGCCGGCTCGGTCCATCCTTATCAACATACTGTTGAGTCATACTGTCAGACCAGACAACCGCGGCCAAGGCCCACCTCTGACAGGCCCATAAGCCGACCCCTACGCGGCCCATACAGGCTCCCTGACTTGATGGACAAGATATGAAGACCCGGCGGGCGGCTCGTCCGAATATCCAGGGATATTCCAGTTGTAACCGACCCGGATTAGAGTCCTGGTCGGAGTCAAGTAGGTTTAGATGGAAACCGACTTGTAAACCCTAGCCCGCTACCCTATATAAAGCGGCCTAGGGTACCCTCAACATACATAACGCAAGATCACGCATCTCATCCTGTAAACCATACGCTCGCCCAAGCTCCCTGAAGCTCGGTCGAGTAGCCAGCAATACAAACGACGCCACCGACACAGGACATAGGGTATTATACCTCCAGGTAGCCTGAACCTGTCTAAATCAGTGCCTCCTGTGTACCATCAAGTCGCTAGTTCATCAATCGCCCCACCTACAAATCAACCACTTGGGTACCCCCAGGTGGATTGCCGGTCCTAAGGTCTGACAATAACAACATGATCTTTTGATTGGGGTGCTTGGGAGCTACACTCGGGTAGTTCCTACGGAGTACCTGTTGCGGGTACATGGTTACTTAGATACTTTTGAGGAGTTTGGGCGGCCATACCTGTAATGGGTGCCGATTGCGGATCGTTGCGACGGATCGCTCTTGATGCTGATACTCGCTTTACCGACAATTA
This sequence comes from Echinochloa crus-galli, assembly GCA_900205405.1. Lineage (NCBI taxonomy): Eukaryota > Viridiplantae > Streptophyta > Magnoliopsida > Poales > Poaceae > Echinochloa > Echinochloa crus-galli. The sequence continues at coordinate 361,543 of OAMR01000032.1, forward strand.
AGGACCACATCTGGATGCCTTTCAGAAGTGGGAATTATAGTACTCACCATCTACCCAGAATGGGGAGGGTTCCAGCAAGCCTATCTAGTGCGGTACCAGGACTGTTAGGAGATTCGAGTTTGATATGTGTAAGGGGGACCCGTTGCGGCGTACTCTCCCTGATTTACCATTGCCCCCGACTGGCCCCGGTGGGAAGGTTTCACATCCCTGGGGCGGACGTTAGCGTGCAGATGTTTCCCAAGCCCAGGGAAGCAGGATGGTACCGTTACTTTATAGGGTCTTTACTGTGGGATGCGTCTCAAGCTGGGGCACCAGCTCGCAGCCCAGGTGGTTCCTGGAGTACAACCTCTGCAGAGTGAAAACTATATGTATAGCCGTGTCCACGCTCATGGACGATCTCGCATCTGATCCATCCAGATTAGCATGGGATTCTGCTTTCTTACCCTTACCTTGATCTGGGTTATGAGAGGTTGGACCAGCGTTGCTGATGAGACAGGTGGGGAGGGAGCTCACCGTGTCGACTAGTGAGTGAAAGGAGTTGGCGGATGATCATTGCGGGAACCTGTTGCGGCAGGGGCAGCCCGATGTGGATGTGAGGATCTTGGTTGGTTTTGGGGAGTGGTTGTGCTTGTGAGGAAAGGTGTTTGGAGATGTGGATGTGAGGAAACTTGGTTATTGCTGCTGCTCGCATAGGAGACCTCCAGCTTATATTCCTTGGATATTTTATTACTAGTCTAGTCCACTTTAAAGCATTGCTGTATATTATGGTTGGTGACGTGGACCTGTCCCATTTCCTTGGGGACAGACTCTGGGCATACAGGAGATGATTCGGAGTACAAGTTCAACCATGACGGGAGATGCAATTGAGGGCTGTGCGCTGCGCTCAAGGATTCCTGTGGAGGAGAAGACCCGGAGTACTAGAAGCTTATAGCTATCCGTTGCGTAGTTGTTTTCCTTCTGTCGTTTAGCCCAGTGGTGAGGACCATGTGTGTCTGAGGACCGATGGATGGTCGCTTCTCTGTGTGATGAGTGATTGACAACATTGAGTGGACTGACTCTTGGCCTAGTACTGCAGGTGTTGGTGCGACTTGGTTTGCGTTGGTGCAGGTGAAGAACAAGCGCGAAAGGTCTTACTGAATGGCCTCCGAGGAGTGGAGAGACAAGTAGGCTTGGTTCGAGGGACCCGGTGGCCAGACGAGACCAAGTGCAGTCACCATGGTGCAAGAAGAGCAAGACGAAGTCGTGGACTTGGAGCCGGTGCAAGGTAGCGGCCAACAACCGAAGCTTGTACGCGGGGTTTGATGGTTGGGCCACAAAACCATCGGAGGAGGGTTTTCGGTTTGGGCCTCAAAACCGAGCCCGAAGGCCCAACGTGACGGAGATGGTGATCCGAGCGCGTTCGGGAAGCTTCGAAGCGGTGGACGCGTGGCGGGATCCAGGAGCTTGCGTCGGAGGGAAGCAAGGCTGGATGGACGGCGTGCCCAGCCGGAGGAGATATCTGCAACTTTACCGTTTTGCCCTTGAGGGCGTGTATCTTCTAGTTAAGTTGTAGGGGTAGTTTAGTCTTTTGGCGGTGGCCATATATACTCACCTTGGTGGGAGATGGCAACCAACCCCTTGGAAACCCTAGTTCATTTGCTCTTTGTCTTAGAAGGTTAGGTATGAGCTTCATGTGAGAGGAGAAGAGAGATAGGAGAGGGTGATTACTCTTTGTTTCAATTTTCCCACAAGACAGGGAGGATGTGGGTGGCTTCCTAGCCTTGTATAGATGTTGTCCTCGTGAATCTATGAAAGAAGTTCTCCAAATCATGTGTGTTCCTCGTTTCTCTTTTTCTTGATTTTCAGAGCCCTTTTTGGTGGATTCTTGTTCTTCGCGATTCAAGGCAAAATCCGTGGAATTTGTTGGGGGATTATGTTGCTGGGATCTTTGTGAGCATCTTTGAATTGTTCCCCCCACAAATTTCTTTTGGATTGAGCGTGAATTCGAAGTCCCTTTCCTCCCCTCTCTAGCGTTCTTAGTCAAATTCGCAAAATTAGTGGTGATGCCTTGATCTTTTTGGGGAGATCTCTTTGGGATATACTCACCATGTCATCAGGTAGTCACTGACCAAATTTCGCGAGATTTGGAGTTCGTTTGGTCTAGTTTTGGTTTTTCTCAAATCTTTGTGCGGGCTGTTCTGAAAAGTGCGGAGTTTCAGGACATTTGTGTGGAGTTTCCGAACTTGTGTAGAGTTTCCGAACTTATTTGCGAAGTTTTCGGACATTAGTGTGGAGTCTTCAAACTAGTGAGGAGTTTCCGGATATATGTGCGGAGTTTTCGGACTTTCCTGCTGATTCTGTTTTCCTTACCTCTAGCTCGTGTTCTAGGTTGTTTGTTGTTTCCGCCGTGTGTTTCTAGGTGAGACTTGCTCCTAGGTCCAGAAGCACTCCAGTGGCTTTGTGGACTTGGCAAGGAAGCGAGTTGGACTCGTTGGAATTGAATTTGGGATATAGGCCGGATTGCTCTAGTGAGAGAAATTTTTATCGGCTCCCATTCACTCCCGCCTTCTCTGGTCGCCGTATCGATCCTTCAAGTGGGCTTATACCATACCGCTATGTACTTATATCGTGTTTGATGGTCTAAATAGATGTATGGATGTGATATTCCATCGAAATGAGTTCTGTACGTGATAGCTGTTGTTCCTGGGACTATCACAGGGGTACAGGGAGTCGGACTCTCAGTTTCGAGAATCCGGTTCATTTCAATTAATTTAGTTTTTGTTTTACTTGTTCTCGCTAGTTCTTCGATTATTTGTAAGATGGGTGTCTTGGCTGGCGACGCGCACCACAAGATCGTGTCAACTTTTTGAAGTGTTGTATCAGTTGCTAAGGTGTAGCATCCTTGGATGGTTGTAGTCGAGCTATGAACGTCTCATCCTATCACAAATTGAGTTATCAGTTGGCCTCTCATCGAAAGATTGGGCTTCAACCCTAACGTGTCTTCATGAATTGATAATCAAAGCTTGGTTGATTGGAAAGAGAATTCACTTGTGTTGCTGCTTTTCATTTCCTATAGTCTGGAAAAAGCCAAAAAATAGTATATTAGTTCTCCTAAATCCTATAGACCCTTTGAGCATTTTACTAGTACTTCTTATTTAGGGTTTGTTGAGTCTTCGGTTGCGTTGATTATGTCAAGTTGCTGCTTTTAGTTTTTTCTTTAGAGTTTCGTGTTCTTATCATGTTCCAGTCACATCCCTGTGCTGCTATAAAAAGTGTTCGCGGTGAATTGCTCAATTGAAGTTCCTTTGTTTATATATTGAGTTCTAAGTTCCCCCGAAAAAACTAGAAAAAGAAAAAATATACAGGAAAAGAAAAGGAAAAGAAAGGAGTTGTTCTTTTCTATTCTCTTTTGGTTCACATGGTGTTTGTAACTTCTTTGTGTCCAGCCTCGCGTCTCTAGCACAGTCTAGGCTAGGACCAGCATAGTACCGCCATTAAACGATTATTTAGCATACTTTTGTGACTAACGTGGTTCTAGTGTTTTCCTTGTGCCACACCTTTAGCCTAGCTACAATTCCACATATTCGACTACAGCTTGACATATATTATTGTTGCGGCACCGATACATTTCGTTCCATGGTTACAAGCTTGTTGGTTGTCGTCACCTCCTATTTTGCTTGGTAAGAACTTGTTTGAATAGCTTGAGATTAAGGGAATTATAACAGACACATCCTTTTAGTTGACAGGAGGATATAAATTATTTTTGTGTTTCTTGCTTTCTACTAATCATGACGGGTGATACAAAATTTTTTGAGCTGATATAACTACACCCTCATATTCAGGATGTCATTCAACACTTGCTATTATATGATGGTAAGTTTGATCCTAAATCTTACATTGATTGGGAGATAAAAGTTGATAATGAATTTGATGAGCATGATCTATCTGAGAAACAAAAGATTTATATTGCCTCTAATTTTGACTGAATATGCTTTGCTAGAATGAAAACGTATTTGTAGGTACAATAAAGTTCCAGAATCTTGGAAAGATTTCAAAATTCTTTTTTTGACCGAAGTCGGGAAGGGAAGCTCCTACCTATTTTTTATATTTTTTATTCTAAACCTAATTATTCGCTCCTATAGGGAGTCGAACTTGGGTCTGCTGGGTGCTACTCAGGTTCTCTAACCACTAGGCTAGAGGCCCTTTCATATTTCAAAATTCTTTTTAGAGATGCATTCATTCCTGCACATTATGCTGATTATTTGCTTGTAAAATTAGATAAATTGGAGAAGGTAGTAGGAATGTGATGGAATACTATCATGTCTTTAAGATTTATATCATGTTTGGTGGATTAGATAAATGCATGTAAGATGTTACAAGTAGGTTTCTGAGAGGACTCGTCAATTCTAAAATTCGGAGCTTGTTAATTAACCTGTCATTATTGGTTAATTATTTTGTCTTGCTGTTAATGCTGAAAAAGAGATACTATTATTTAGAAATACTTGCAAGAATAATGTGACCTATAATGTCCAAACATTGTCCACTCTAAATGATAACCAAGAGCAACAAATAGTGGACACGTATTCAACTCACTTATTAACTATTAGATCTGAATCAATCAACAATCATTCAACTTTCCAAACACCATAAAAATCATATTATAATCTACGTAGCCTAAATGTATCATGAACACATATTATATGATACTCTGTAGATTTAATTAAAAAAATTTAGTGTTATGCATGGCAAATAATATTGACGGAGGATGGCTTTTTATATGCAATAACCAAAGATGCAAAAGAGACGGACAAGCCGAGGATATTTATCTTTTTACAATTATAACGAATGACGACTTCTCAGATAGCATCCTATCAAATGGCGTTATACTTTACCAAGAAATGCTACAAAACATCATATTTGTATCCGCAAGTGTCCACGCTGGATCCGGTGCATGGGGCGGTGTATAATATCCCTCATGCCTTTTGTCCCCTTCCTCTCCTCTCTCTCCCGTCACTTACACATAGGACCCACGTGTCAGGTCACCTTCATCCTCCATACGTTATCCCCGGATGAGATTCGGTGACTTGCTGAACCGAGCACTGTACCGGTGAGTCGGTGACTTACCACCCCCTGAACAGAGACTTTTACCTGTACGCCATTATAAAAATTGATGTTTACCTGTGTACCCTTTAAAAGTTTGTAGACACGTGTGTGCCATCGACTGAACTTTTTTTTACCTATACACCATTCCGTCCACGTTCTGTTAGTTTGCTGCACCTTACATGTGGGCCCCCACGTAGTGCAATGACCATTCTACCCCTCATCTCTCTCCCTCAGGCCTCAGCTCTCTCGTCTCTCCCTCAGCTCTCTCGCAGGGGGCGGCTGGCGGGCGGGATGGGCGGCGCGGCCAGTTGCGGGCAGCTGGCAGCCGGCGGTCGGCGCGGAGGACGGCGGCTGCGGGCGGCGGCACGCACAGGAGGAAGATGGCGGCCGGCGGTCG
>OAMR01000032.1:367095-386381 GCA_900205405.1 Echinochloa crus-galli
GGTCCCGGGGCGAGCAGGCGGGGCGGCCGGCGCGGCGCGGCCAGGCGCGGTCCCGGCGTTGGAAGGCGGCGCGGCGTGGCTCCGGTGCGAGCGCGGGTAGGCTGCGGTGAGGGAGGGATGACAGGTGGGCCCCACACAAGGGCAAAATAGTCTATTTTTAACTCTGTTAGTCTCCATCCGTCCAAAATGGCATATGGGTAAAAGAAAGTTCGCGTGATGGCACACAGGTGTCTACGAACTTTTTAATGGTACACATGTAACCGTCAACTTTTATAATGGCATAGGTGTAAAAGTCTCCCCTGAACACCGTCCACCGGTGATTATCCTTGTCTCTTGCGCCAGTTACGCTGCGAATCCCAGTCCGTTATCCCCGCCTGCGGCTCCGCTTTGGCTCGTGCGCCGCCGATGCTCCCGCCGCCCAGGCCCCACTGCCCCCGGCCCCGCCGCCGCTTCTCCCAGTCGCACTTGGGGCCCGCCACGCCGGCGACCTTGGCCAGGAACCCGTCGGCGCCGCTGCAGTCGCACCGGCCTTCGTCGGCGGCTTGGCTGTCGTTGCCATCCGGTGGCGGCGGCGGTGACAGGCCGAGCAGCGCCATGAGCCGCGCGATGTCGTCCTCCTCGACACCGCCGCAGACTTCGTGGTCCTCGTCATCGTCCTGCTGGACGCGCTGGTCCTGGTCAGTGAGGGCGGTGAGGAAGTCCAGAGCCGGCCCGCTGCTGCCGCGGCTCGCGGCCGCGCTGGGTGATGCTGGGTCGAGGAGTAGGAGCGGGGACGCGTCGTGCCGGGGAAGGGTTGCCGCCCCATTGCGTGAGTCTGCCGAACAACGCTCCGGTCAGCTAGTCTGTTTCTCTTCCAACTCTGTTCTGGCCTTCTGGGTGACGCGCCGCGCCGAGCCGCGCCAGCCACGCACACCCGCCCAGAAGGTGTTCGACGAAATGCTTGTTAGTCCTCATCGGAGTTGTTTGCCCTTTCTGCTTGCAGGCTGAGAGGGCGTTTGCTTCCTTTGTGATGAGTGACTAAGCAAGCCATGCAACTATGCAAGTATGAGTCTCGGAACTGCCTGGTTGAATTCACAAGTTCCTGGTGGTGCCAAGTTTGGATGATTTCTGGCTCCTTGAATCGTCACCGATGTGTCAATCTAGTCTGCCAGTTTGGCAGTGCCACCAAGGGACAAACTTCCCTAGAGAGGATTTATTGGATACAGTAACATATTTCTCATGTAAGTACAGTTCTGTACTTTTGTCATGATAACTGCAATGCAGATTTGCATTATTATTTTTTCACTGCTTACTTAGCATGCAAGTTCACAGGAGTTTTTGAGGTTATGGAAAATCAAAGTGCAAGCTGTAAATTATGTAAAATGATAGCACACTGGCATTTTTTTTCAAGTTGTCGAGAGCAACAGCATCACTGAAAAATGTAACGTTTATCTTGCTGGAAAATTATTCCTCTCAAGTTGTCTAAAAACACACTTCCAAATTAGAAATCAGATAGAGTACAAATTAAGCAATTACAAAGATAAAGTGTATAATATGGATTTTCCTTCTGCTTATTATTGATACATTTCATCTTGGACCAGATAAGATAGATGCTGGTGGTGGAGCTGAATATGTTGATTGATTACCTTCAACAGGCAATACTGGATCTGCACTGAAAAATCTGTAATCTATGCAGGTTTCTACCGTCATTGTACCTTCCAGCACTTTGACCACCGCAGACATCAAAGGCCTTCTATTGCTATCATTTTGCAAGCACCATATTGCAAGCTTCATCATTTGAATAACTTCCTCCTGGTGTAAGACCATATCAACACTTTGCTTGTCAATTATGTCAATCAGCTGGTTGTTTTGAGCCTTTTCTCGTAACAAATTGATCAGCTGGATGCTTTCTTCAGGCTGAGAGTTATCGATATTTTTTCTACCACATATCACTTCCATGACAACAACTCCAAAGCTGTAGATATCAACTTTTTCAGTGATTTGTGATGTTAACCATTCAGGTGCCAGATACCCAGGTGTGCCTCTCATCACAGTCATTACCTTGCTTTGATCCCTATCTATTAGCTTAGATAGTCCAAAATCAGCCAATTTGGCATTGAAGTTCTCGTCTAAAAGAATGTTTTGTGGTTTGATGTCCAAATGGGCAATTTTTCGCCGGCACTCCTCATGGAGATAGCATAGCCCCTTGGCAATATCCAGAATGATCCTACATCTGGTACCCCAATCAAGAGGTGCATTATTGTGACGGTAATAGATCCACTGATCAAGAGAACCTCTAGGCATATATTCATAGACTAGAAGTCTATGTGATTTCTCTGCACAGAATCCTACCAGTCTGACAAGATTAATGTGCTCAATGCTACCAATAGTCTCAACCTCTGCCAAAAATTCTTTCTTTCCTTGTCTAGCACTTTCCAAACGTTTTACTGCAATCATCTCCTCATCTAATTTCCCTTCAAAAACTGAACAACATCCACCTTCCCCTAGCTTTTTACTGAAGTCTTCAATGCATTCTCTCAACTTTTCATAAGAAAACCTCATTGGCATGCCTGGCAATTGATCAAAATCGAAATCTTCTTCTATCTCTTGATACTTTCCCCTCCTTCGTACATAGAGAGTCACGCCAATGACAATCAATACAATAGCAATAATACTTGCAATTGTAGCGCCTATAATAACCTTCTTTGTGTTTTCAGTAGATGCAGAAGGGGAGGGGCTAAGCTGCACCTTGAGGTAAGCAGAGGAGTTGTAATGAACAGTCTGAGGTTCTATTGATTGCATGGTGAAGACCTCCGTCACCCACTGGCAGTCGCCATCGGACTCGTCGTGGCCATACCTGAACATCACGGCCTTGCAGGAACAGTTTTGCAGGCATGCTTGCTTACACGCATCTCTGTTTCTTGCATTTGCAATGGTGTGGGTTGTATCAAAGTATGAAACATCTGTCAGGGTCAAGAGCTCATGGTGTTGCATTTCTTGACAGGAAATTGGAATCGATGCCACACAACCAACTTTTGGCTTCCGTCCATCTATGAGTTTGAAGTAGCTTGATGAAGTTGAGTTACTCTGAAAAGGACAACTGCATTGCCCTCCTTGGGTGCATACCCCGTACTCCCCACAGACCGTCGGGAAAGCACAGTTGTCAGGAAAAATTTTGATCACATCAAACACCACAGCCCACTTTGATTCAGTGTCAGACCATTCGTAGAGCCTCAGGTGCCCATCAGATTCAAACCTCATGTACTGGGTAGACTTGGCTGCTGGCAATGGGATGCTTGAATCTGGATTTGGCGGCGTGGACTCTACAAAGATGCTGAGGCTGCCATTCGTAAAGGTAACCTGCGTTGGACGGTTCCCTGTCTTGTTTTGGTTCACCAATTGCGAGTAGTAGGGTTTTGGTGGTGTGGATTCAACATAGGCATACCATCCATTGGAGACAACAGTCATGTACAGCTGATTCTGAGTCGAGTTTGTTGCAGATGTATTTGCAGTGAGATTCATGCCTTCCAGCAGTGACTGCCCAGGAACCAAAGCATCAGTCGGGTGATCAAACGACTGCCATACCGTTGCATTCTTCTGATCAAATAACACCAGGTTGCCGAGCTCTGTGATGGCCATGCCGGCAACAGACCTGCCTGCAGTGCCGCTTGACCAGACAAGACTGCCATCAGCATCACGGAGGACCAGGTTGCCATCCCCGGCAGGCTGGAGGGTGGCATTCTCCTTCACAGGCCGGATTCGGTTGGCGGACCAGACCACCTGGGGAAGGCCATTGACTGGCAGGGTGATCCTGCCCCCGCTGTTGGTGTAGAGGATGAAGACGGCGAAGAGGAAAGCACCGGCGACGGCGTCGCAGGGCGCGTTGGTGCAGAAGAACCCCGCGGCGAAGGACGGGCCGTAGAACGGTTTTGTTTTTGGAGACCGGAGGACGATGGCCCTGACGACCGAGCCATCGCTGTATGTGACGCTGTGCTGGAGGGAGACGTTGTTGTTGGCCAACAGCGTGGAGAAGTTCGCCGTCGGGTAGTCGTAGGGCTGCCCTGTGATCAACAATGGAATTGCAGTTGCCAGCAGGAGGAACAGGAGGAGATTGGAAGGAGCCATGGCACAGCGCTGCTACTTTGAAAGGGAAGAGTCAGCTCTGACCTTGAAGTTGAAGTAAGCCAGCAAGAAGCAGGTAGGGGCTGAGTGCTGCAGAGATGAGCTTGACAGCGAAGAACTCACCTGACTACGGGCTCGACGGGGCTGCTGCAATCGCCGGACTCGCCCTGGACACTGGTGCCTGGGCTAGCAGTCAACCAGTCTCCTTCCTCTGCATCTTCTTCCGTATCAAAAGGCTGAGCTTAGCTCGTGCAAGTGGTGTTTTGGTAGCTGGATTGGTTTGACTAGTTCCAAAAGGCCAAGCTGGTTGGCTGTGCCGACCGAAGGAGGAGCCGAAGGCTTGTGGGGTGGGCCATGCGTGGAGTCTAATTCGTCAATCAACTTGTCCTTGATTGGTGATCGCTCGCCCATTGTTTCTGGTGTATCCTTCCTGTTTTTGGTGTTCCTGTCCCTGTTTTGGGCATATTTTAAGCCATTTCTGTAGCACTAGTCCAAGTTGCGCGCATGTGCATGGTTATACATTTCAAAATTTGACAATGTAAACATGCTTTACTGTTTCAATAGGAACCATGAGGAGATCTGCTGGAGAAACTTGAATATTCTGTCTCCATAGAGCTATGGCCAATTTTTACATGCATTTTACCAATCTAACTGGTAGTCTGATGGAGACTAGAGGATCACCGTAGCACAACGCCGTCAGCAATGAATCAGTCCATATATTAGCCGAACCAACGTTTAAATGTGAGATTTTCTAATATTATTTCCTTCGTACGTCTCATCAATGCATCAGATCACCGTACACCTCTCCTCGCTAAAAAAAGACTCCTGAAATACCTTTTCAATTAGTAATACAGAAATACTTCCTGGTCAGAGTTAGAGCAACTCCAGCAGGGCCTCTGTATGGTCTCCTACTTCAAAATTTAAAGGCTTGGAAAAAAAACAACTACAACAGGACCTTCATATGTGCCTGCATTTTACATAGGCCTCTAAATTTCCCATCTAAGCCTCCGTTCCTGGAGGTCCTGCAATTCCCTCCAACAGTGAGTCCCACCGGATATCCTGCATCCATCGCTCTCCTTGCTCCAGACCTCCGCGCATCGGCGAGAAGCACGCCCCCGGGGACGCCCCGGCCCCGGTCTGCGAAATCGGAGAAATCGAAGCCTGGCGCCGCCATGAACAGCTCCTCCCGTTCGATTTTGACAAGAGCAAAGTGGAGCTGGGGATCGATTGGTGACTGGTGTTCTTGGTGGGGAACGGAGCAGAGAGGCAAAGCTCAAACTTCTCATTTGCTTTGCATCTCGTATTGGAGAAATTGGACAGAGAGGAGAGGAATTGATGGGTCATGATGTGTGCGTGAGTTGATGTTGCCTGCAAATATGAGGGAAGCTGCTCTCCATGATTGGGTAGTGCCGTGAGGGAAAATTGGAGTGGGAGAGAAAGAAGGCTAGCTTCTTGCTTCGGTGGAAGAAAGAAAGGGGCAGAGGAAGAGACGAGCAGCATGCGCCGACGGTTTGGGAGAGAGGAAAGAGAGTTGGCGCCGTTGGGGTGTACGCCGACGCGATGGAGGCCGGGATGCGTGTCCCACCGCAGCCCTTCTTCCACGCAGCTGGACGGCGCGTTCGGCTCGAAGAGGAGCGGTTGTCGGAGCGGAGGACGACGGCCTTCGCGGGGGCTCCGCGGCGAGCGCGTGGCGGGTCGATGCCGCGGCGGTGGAGGTCGTGGTGGTCAGCCATGGGGAGTGCGCCGATGCTCCCCGACCTCGTCGGCGGCCGCCGGTGCTCACGCCGATGCACCGTGCTCCACCACCACTCGGCGGCCGCGGCAGCGTCGGGCGTCGCGGCCACGTGCACCGTGCGCCTGCACGCGTCTGCGCCGCTGGCCTCAGTGAGCGGAGCCGGAGCCGGAGATGGCCGCGGGTCGGGCGGCGGATGGCGGGCAACCCAGCGGAGGGCACGGCGGCGGGCCAGCGCGGCGAGCTCGATGCGGCTCGAGTGGCGGCGAGCTCGGTGCGGCCGCGCTCCTGGTGTCCTAGACAAGGTCGGCGGCGACGACCGGGCGAGGCGGAGGTGCAGGATTAAAGTTGATTTGTTGACTGACGTACGGGTCCATAACCAAACGCTGGGGTTGATTTATTCCTAGAGTTGAGATCTACTTTAAAGGCCTCTACTTTTGAGTTATGTCTGTTAATTAATTTTGAAGGCCTCAATTTATATAGTCTTGCTGGAGTTGCTCTTATGTAAATGTCAACAATATTCATGTGACAACGTACACTTGCGTTGCAAACATACCCAAGTTACATTTGGGCTCTTAAAATTTAATAGTACTCCGTAGTATTTTAAGCTTTTTTTCGAAGACTTTTAGTTGTAATTGATGAATTTCACTTTTCCAGAGGAAAGAATTTGTTATTTTTGTGAAGATGTTGGGCCTCGTGTTTCTGCGTGCGGTGCGGCCCATCATCCTTCCTTCCCCCACTACCCAATTACCCATCCGATAGAAAATCTCCATCTCCATTTGCTGCCGCTGCTCTCTCTGCGGCGGAGGGAGAACGGCGGGTCGGCGGCCGACGCCTCCGGGATGCTGCCCTCGGCGAGAATGGCGTTCGCCTCCTGCGCCCACCTACTCCCATCCTCTCCCTCGACCCTCGCCTTCGTGAGGGCGCGCGCCGGTGCCGGCGTCGTCTCGTTCCTGGCTCCGCCGCCGCCGTCAGCGGCCGCCGCGAGATCCTCCCGGAGCCTCGCGCTCTTCTGCTCTTCCTCGTCTGCTTCGCCGGCGGAGGCCGCCGTGGCGCCGCCGGCCCCGCAGGCCGCGGCGGAGGAGGCGAAGCCGGCGGGCGGGGACGAGAAGGCGGAGCCGACCGTGGAGGAGCTGGCGGGGCTGCTGGACATCCGGGTGGGGCGGGTGCTGAAGGCGTGGAGGCACCCGGAGGCCGACACGCTCTACGTCGAGGAGGTGGACGTGGGCGAGGCGGAGCCGCGCACCATCTGCAGCGGTCTCGTCAACTTCGTCCCCATTGAAGAGCTCCAGGTACAATGCAATGCCAAATGCATCCGTTTCAGAGAGTCTGCTTGTTTAACCACGTATGCTGCGTATTACTGACAGTAGATATCAGAGGGGAAATGGAAAACTTAGCCCCAAAATCATGATGGCTCACGCCCAAACTCGATGATCGCTAGTTCAGACTGATCTAACAACACTAGTAGAATTTGGGGGATCAAGTTAACTTGCTCCAAGATGTAGAGCTTATGGAGTTTTTATGTTTATATCCATGTCATAAGATAACTTATAAATTATTATTATTATTATTTCCATTGTTACAATTATTATTATTTCCATTGTACTTATGGTGCTAGCCACGACATATGAACCTTCCAGGACAGCAGTGTGATCGTTCTCGCTAACCTCAAACCGAGGAACATGCGTGGCATCAAGTCAAATGGCATGCTCATGGCAGCTTCTGATGCTTCACATGAGAATGTCGAGCTGCTCACCCCTCCGGAAGGATCTGTTCCTGGTGAAAGAGTATGGTTTGGTTCAGAAGAACAAAAGGGTAGTCAATCGGACCCTGCATCACCAAATCAGGTATCACTTGACAATGCAGATTTAAGTCGTTTGCCTAGGCAACTGAGTTGATGCTTAATGCATTCAACTTGATTTTCTTTGGGAACTGTTCTAATATGTGTGTCTCAGTATGTCCTTTTTTCAAAAGAAATTTCTGGTAATGTTTATGGTATGACTTCCTCTCCATCCTATGATGTGCATGGAAACAAAGGAGAATAAAAGAACTCACACACCCACTTCCACATAGAAGGGAACGGAAAACAACCTAGTGCAGCTTAGCTAGTGTGGGATATTGTTACATTGAAGATATTTGCACATTGCTGGTTTGTTAGTTCTTGTTTATAAAAAAAACTGTAGCTGTTGTACATTAATGAGCTCCTATGTTTTTCAACCATATTGAATGGCAGATGACTGCTCTTGCTGTTTGTATAAAGGCAGTGTATCCCTTTACAAGTTATTTGAAATCATAGTTTGAACCCAACCTTAGGAAGTGTATCCGGGTATTCGTAATTTGATTGCATTTTATCAGCATCAATCACTATTTATGCCCTTCACAAACACACTCTATTTGCTTCACCGACTTGTGCAAATGACAGACTGGATCAGAATTCAAAACATGTTCTCACTAAACAAGTGTGGGGTATATGAAATAGCCTCTCAGCCATCTAAGACATGATGTATCAACATTCTTCAATTGATCTGTAGCAACACCTATGCAAATGTCATATATGTACTCCAATTCTTTACCCAAAAAAGTTCCCTGCTGTTTGGGGGATCAGCGGTATTAACTTCCCAAGCAAGAAGCATATAGATCATAAAACACAGTAGTTTCTCTTTGGGAGGTCGACTGGATACAAATTAAGTCCATATTCTATGTGTTATATTGATTGCAAAAGCCCTTGTTAACACAACAAAAAGCGCAAGCGATTATTTATCTTCTAAGTTTTCTAGCAATTTGAACTGCACATAGTTGTTATAGATGGTGGATTTGACACAAGTTCGAATTTTACAAGTTTATATAAGTCCAGAACATGGGTATTTTATATTAATTCCTTCCAAGATAACAATGTTAGCATGAAGCGATTTCACTATGTGGAACTAGTTCCACTAAAAACATAGGGTTCTTTACTGTTAAAATATTGGGGGTGATGCAGCTAATGCAGCATTTTACTTATTCAGGTACAAAAGAAGAAGATTTGGGAATCTGTGCAGCCGCATCTTAAAACAACAGATAACTGCACAGCAGTTCTTGGTGAGCATCCAATGCGGACCTCTGCAGGCCTGGTTTTCTGCAAATCACTTCAGGGTGCTAGAGTGTCATAAATCTTTGTTGATGAATTCAATTTTGTTTCAGTTAGTCTTATGACATGTACCATCCATGAAAATAATTACACAAGTAGTGCAACTGTCAAAGGTTTTTGTTTCCAATTTCTGACGATAATCTTACTTTCAGAATGTTGGTATCATTCGCATCTTGTAGTTCACTATTTGTGTCAATTGTGTGCTTCCAGGGTATTCTATTTACATTATTTTCTTGTACTTAAATTCAGTTGAAGTTTGACAGACTAATCTTGAAGAATTACATGAACTAACAATTTGTAATTTTGGCGTGCTCTGTAATGGAGCTATGTAATTGTTAGTTCGGTTATGTTGGATGTAGCCATCAGGCATTTTGCCGAAAGATGGAGGGCGGTTATCCTTCTGACGTGCTGTTGCTCCATGTCTACGTAAAGGAAAAAGTTTAATTCTGAACTATTCGTGTTGGTCTACTTCACCTTCCAACCTACTCCCTCTGTTTCAAATTATAGATCGTTTGACTTTTTTGACTCTAAATTTCACCGCTCATCTTATTCAAAAATTTGTACAAATTTTCATATTTTTGTGATGGCTTGCTTTATTAATAACAAATCTTCAAAAATATCTTAAATTTAACTATATGTTTTACATAATTTTTGAATAAGGCGAGCGGTTAAACTTGTAATAAAAAAATCAAACGACCTACATTTTGGAACAGAGGTGGTACAAAACTAGGCATTAGCTTCTAAACATCTAAAACCGTGCAAATAATCCCTTAAAATGCTTTCAGAAACAGTTTGCCTATGTGGCATTACATGTGAACGATGTGACAACAGTGAGTTTAAAACTCTATTGCACACCACCCCTCCTCTCCAAAGTATTGAGGTTCGTCAACATAACCCCTTAATTATATGATCAGATATTTAGCTCCTCATAGTATTCAATATTTTCTAAATCATCCCAAGATAGGTTTTTTATGCCGTTTTGCTTATGTGAAGCCACATGTCCCACTAATCTTTTATGCAATATTCTAGTGCCATGGCAATTTCGCATCAATTTCATCTTAATTTTGGATTCTTGTTGTATCGTGATAACGAGTTATAATTACGTAGAGATGACTAGCGGGACATCTAATTTGTCATCCCTACCCGTTGACAACTTTGTCTTCATTTTGTATTCTTGTCGAACCCATTCAACTAGTCATTTGTAACTCGTTGGTAGAGTGCAACAAAAATGTAAAAGGGAGGTGATGTTACGAATGAGTTAAGGTGGAGCATTGGATGTCCCCACTAGATATCTCCAGAATAGTGCATGAGGAGGCTAAGCTGATGCAAAGTTGTCATAGAGTTAGAATAGTGCAGTGAAGATTAGTAGGACGTGCTTTTGTACATGTATGGATTAGTAGGACAAGATAAAGATATGTCCTGAGGTGATTTAGACAATATTAAATACTTTGAGGCCTAAATATCTTATCGTATAGTTGAGGGAATTATGTTTACGAACCTAATACATTGGGGGTTAAATAGACTTTAGATTAACGTTGCCACATCACATCATGTAATGCCACATATAAAATCGCTTTTAAAACTACCTTAAGAGGCTATGCACGTTTTGAATAGTTCAGAGGATAGAATACCCGGTTTTGTAAGTTTAGGGGATGAAATAGACCAACTGTTTCTGAAACCACGATGAATATTATCATCTCAAACACAATTAGCAAAGCTCAGAATTTACAGATCTCGAAGCTTGGGTTATTCGAAAGGCTAATGTTGTGCAAACCAAGAGCATCAAGTTTCAAGCTTCCGGAGGCGAGAGGACAAACTAAGAGCATCATCTTCCAAGCTCCTTGAGGAGAGGACACAGCTAAATCTAAAATTGAATGCCGTTTACCACAAAAGTATCTTCGGCTATTTTGAGTCTTTTACCTGTGTGCCATTAAGAAAGATGTCGGTTATCTGTGTGCCACTAAAAAGTTTGTAGGTATCTACGTACCATCGAACTTTTTTTACCTACACGCCATTCAATCCATGTTCTGTTAGATTGGTGCATCTGGTATGTGGGCCCTACATAGTTAAAAGACCATTTTACCCCTGGGAGAAAATTGAACACTATCTCATCTTCATCCCATCTCCTGTCGACACTCCGCTGCACCCAGCCTTCCCTCGTGCCTGCGTCCCTCACCGCCGGCCCCAGCCCCGTCGCGGATGACGTGCTGCGACTCCACGAGGTTGGTGTTCTCCCGACGCGCCGCGTTGACCTCCCCCACGCGCTGGCGCACTCCTCGGCGCGGAGCCCCACGCGGCGGCGCATTCCTTGGCGCAGAGCACGGACGGCGCTGGCTCCGCCTCGGCCTGGCGCGGGCAGGTTGCGGCCGAGCGGCGGCGCGGCTCCAGCGCGGGCGGGCGACGGCCCTGGCTCTGGCGGCGCCCCCGGCTCCGGCGGCGGCGGCGCAACGTGGCCCCTGTCGGGCGGCGGATAGATCGTTNNNNCGGCACGGGCAGCGGCGACCCCGGCTCCGGCGGGCAGGCTGTAGGAGTGAGGGAGGGAGAGGGACGGAGGTTAGCGATGACAAGTGGGCCCCGATTAAGGGTAAAATAGTCTATTTTTAACTCTGTTAGCTTCCATCCGTCCAAAATGGTACATGGGTAAAAGAAAGTTTGTGCGATAGCACACAGGTGTCTATGAACTTTTCAGTGGCACACATGTAACCACCAACTTTTATAATGGCACGCAGGTAAAACACTCTTCTTATTTCACCCTCTTAGGAATCACACAAAACAAAAAAAGGGTAAACAGACTCGTAGGCATTCGAAAGCCAAGATGACATGACGAACTTAGCTGCCAATTGGATAGGCTATCATTATTTGGGTATCAAACCAAATCGTGGTCAAATTTAGTCAAGTTGTATCTACCAAGACAAGCTTTGAGTCAAACGGACATCACACCTAACAGACCAAATTATCTGGACTGACCATTGCCCAGCTGGAGCGACATGGCACAGTAACAGATGTTGTTAACCACTGATCCACCGGAATTGACAACATGCAATTCTGCAGTCACACGATGGTCAGATGACACTTTTTAGTTCCAGATAGTCTTTAATATGTGCATCAAAGGTCAATAACCATACATTGACCAAACTTAAATTTTCAATTGGCCCTAGGCCCTGCATGGAACTACCGACAATTTTGTACCAGCTCCCAATGCACTTTCAGCTAATCACCGAGTGTGCCATGATTAATTTTGTACCAGCTCCCAATGTATAAGCTACTGAGATTTCCTAGACTTGAAAATGTTCTCCTTGTAGTATTGTAGCTCCTTGATGCTTTCTCTAATATCATCCAAAGCTCTATGGTTTTTCTCCTTTCTTGGAGCAGCTTTCTTTTCTGCATGCAGCCAAATATTAGCAAAGGCATGTGGTGTTAACTTACTCCATATTGTGTATAGTAATGAGAACTGAATTACTGGCTTGATAATGAAGACTATATGGCCTTGAATATTTTTCAGCAAAATACCAACATCTATCTAGGCTCACAACAGAAGATAGGGAAGTTTTCGCCAAAAAAAAAATGGCTCAGTGTCCTCTAGAAAATGTTCCCAATACTGATCTTTGCCAGATATTTGCTGGGGGAACACTAAATTGCGGCTAGCATTTAGCACGAAATGTGCACATTTTTGTAGTGTCAACCAGCCAATATCAGTTTTTCCCAGTCATGGCTCCAGCAGAAGGTGACATGTTTTAAGTGTCCTGTGGCAAAATTTCCCATGGTTTTATGATGCAAATTTATGCTAGTATTTTGTGGACAGCATGAGATTTGAAATGGATGGAGTGCACTGAACAGTTTGCGAAATTTGGCATTCCACGGAGAAAGTAAACAATAACGTATGCCTAGCCGTGCTATAGCTTATTGGATTATGTAAGGAAATCCTTACTCACTTTTCCCCAAAAGCAAGTCTAGACTACTTGAAACAAGCATGCATGTTTGCCCTAGACTTATGCTAGCATTGCTTGCAAGTTTAAGCAAAGGATCCAAAAATAACCCAAACAAGCAAACCGACCTAGTGTACAAGAGAAATAAAGATACACATAGGATGCAAACAAGAACTCGGTATGTTGTGTTAATAACAAGAATAATTACCTTTCGGGAACCAGCGGCTGCACAAAGCTGTTATGCTGCTCACATCAACTATCACATGAGAGAATATGCCTGCAAGTTGTGGCATATACTTCTGGAAGGGGGAA
This sequence comes from Echinochloa crus-galli, assembly GCA_900205405.1. Taxonomy (NCBI): domain Eukaryota; kingdom Viridiplantae; phylum Streptophyta; class Magnoliopsida; order Poales; family Poaceae; genus Echinochloa; species Echinochloa crus-galli. The sequence goes on from OAMR01000032.1 coordinate 380,294, forward strand.
AAAAAAGAGAAATGTCAAGCAAAAACATGGTAAATCAATTGTGCTACTTATTCCATAAACCTACATACTAAAGAATATGCCATTGCACTAGCAGTAAAAACTGACCAGTGGATAAGCTTTATCTACTTTTTCGAACAAAATGATACATTGCAATGAGACCTATACTACAACAGGATAGGCAGTGTGCCAGTTATTTCAGGATTCCTTCTCAGATAAATAATATTTTATCATTTTAACTATCTGGATAGGATCACCTTTTCTGTCAAACACTATATTTTGTACAAAAAATTCTCTCAATCAAATCACTTTCCATTTGAAAGCTATATACATGTATAGAAACTCTGCTACTTCATTGACAAAGAGATATTGAATAGATCAACATAATTTTGTGTATATTAAATGGAGAAAATAAAATATCTTCAACAGAATGCCTAAGTTATAGGGCGTTTGGTTTGCGGCGCGATGTGGTCCGACGGACCATCCGAACCTACGTCCGAGCCTAGGATTCCATTTGGTTCGAGTCACGATATGGTCCTGTCCGGCATCAATGACGGTCTAGCCCTCACAACATTAAGGCCAAGTTAATTTTGAGAGTCAACTCGTTCCGCACGAAATCGTGGGACGCCGCCGTCCGTTATGCATGCGGGACAGACTCATGCCGGACAAGTTGGTCTAGGAAACCAAACACGTCGTTAATAGTGGTATTGATCCTCAGGCTGAATGAGATTGATTACACTTGTGATGTATAAATTATACAGGCATTGTCACAGTACAAAAAACATGAATGCAAGGAAAATTAGACAGTGTTAGGATCAATTCAAATATTCAGCATATGTTTATTTTTTACAGTTTTATCTATGCTTCTCTTTTGCTCATTCCTTGCTTATAAACTACATCAAAACAGAAAACACTATTGCCTCACTCCAGATATCACCAGAACAATTAGCATAAGCAGCCAAACAGAGAGTAAAATCCCAGCTTACATGTGCCCCCAAATTGCAGTAGCTCAAAGCCTCAAATCAAATCATATAAGACCATTTAAGAATCAGCAGAAAGGTAACCAAATATATTCTCCTACTAACCTTCAAAAATAGTAAATCCATATAGACGGAGTTCCCAGCTATCAATGGAGTAGCTGAACCTATATACCTCCTAATAAAGTCTAACACCTGAAAATAGCTAACACAAGAAACCTTGTTAGGAAATGTTCTTTAGATGGTTGAACACCAATGGAACATATCTATGATGTTTTCAGGAACATAGTACTGGCGGTCATAAAAAGGGAACGGAAGGACCTTCAATCATAGTAATATTAATATCAAACTCTTAGCATCACAAATGCGCTCGTGCACAGGCACATACAGGCATATATGCACAGGAAAGCACAAGCACCAGGATAGGTTTTGGCACATAAAAGAAAGCACTGACTATAACATGCAATCCAGGAAAACAATAAAGATTTGAAGTGACCAACATGATGTGTGAAATGAAGACAACTAAATGACACTTTAATGTTTAAACAAATTTAATAATAGAGTGAGCACCATCAGAGAGTTCCAGAGACACCAAAAAGAAGTGAGTAACATACTTGTTTCTCTGCATCATGTTCAGAAATCTCACTCTTTAGTACCTGTTCCGCCAGTCCTAAATTGGAATCATCAAAAGGTTTAAGAACCCAACTTTCCATGTGATGGATTTTACGAGTACAACAGATATATGTATGCTGCTTTCAGAATGAAAAGATATTTACCACTTGCCACATGATGGACTTGACACCATTCATTCATGCCATCTAAGCATTCCTTACTCTGTCTTATAACCAAGTCTGGACCCTACAAAGAAAATAAGTAACATTAGCTATGTTGATCAGCCTGGAGATGAGATCACAACAGAAGATAACCATATGGATGGCAACAAGCAAATGATGAAGCAACAATATAATAGTATATGCATAGCCTCAAATTAACAACACTCAGAATGGTGATCAGATAGCAGATATGTCAATGCTGATAAATTGCAACAGTACTATAGATAATCAATTTAGATTACAGTGCTTTTTCGAAATTTGAACATTTACGATTAAAAGGAATAGTAGAAATACTAGAAGATTACGATAATAAACAAAATAGTACGAATATTACTGACAAAATAGTGTTCCATCATAATCTAATTGTCCTTCTCCCCTTTATCACAGACCCTTAAACCAAATACCTGTCTGGCCCGTTTGTAAAACAAATTAGCTTAACAATCACCGAGCTGGAAGTCTTATTTAACTGGTCTGAGCTACTTCAATGGCCATGAGCTTAGTTTCATATATGCTATTATGAATCGGCAATAACTCTGCCTGCTGAATAAGGAGACAAAGCAGTTTCATTATTTCCGTTATGAGTCGATAACAACTCAGCATGCTGATTAAGGATTACAGGTTGTGCTCCTTCTCCCAATAAGCCTTAAGGACATATTAGACTTATATCCTAAAACTAAGAACTACATACAGCCAAAAAGATGTTTCTGAGTGCGAATAAAAACAGATAGCCATAGCATCGAAACCAACTTAAGTACTTTGTTTCAATAGCAACCTCTATTCGTTTGGTAAGTTTACCATCTGTTATAATGCAAGCAATCTCCAGTATGCGATCTTTAGTGATGTCCAAACCTAGACAATCAAAAACCAGTATTGTGAACCATTAGTCATTATTTTAACCCATGGTGTAAAATCAGGACAAATTTGAACAGAAACAGCATGGTATGGTTTTGATGTATCTATAAATCAATATAGAGAATAACAGTGGCAGCAGAAACAACAACAATGAGTGAATGCCCGCAAGCCACAGCTCACAAGGTAACATGGAAAAAATGTTGTAACATGGAAAAGATGTTTTCTTTGCTACTAACTGTACCAACTTACTAAGGAATCAGTAATGTTTGCTTTCCAAATGTAGGTTGTTTAGTTTGGCCAACTAATCTAGAAGAATGTACATGCATTGATGACACAATGGTTGATATAACTAGATAATTTCATGGTACCTAACTTTTTCCATTCATACTTTTTCAAAAACAAATGTAAGACAATAGTGTCATATTGGAGAGACTGTCAATTTCCTGAATGACTCGCATCTGGAATCAGAGGGAGTATTCTTTACGTAGGCTAGATATTATACACTGTACCAATATGACTCTGCACAAAATATTTTGTAGAAATGCAGCAGCTAAAGTGTCTTTCTTTGTTCTTTAGAATGGGTAGCATATGTGGATGCAACATGCTCGGCATTACTCTCAGTTTCTCACAAATGAAATGAAGCAAATCAAGTTTAATTGCTAATACAGTTAAGGGGCAAGCACATATGCCACTAGGGTTCTCTGATCTTATACAGTTGCAGTTGAATTCAACAAAACTCATGGGTTGCTACTGCAAACATGAACATGGCAAATAAGGTTTTGTCTTCTACTCTGACAAGGATCAAACAATTTCAACTGTGGCAAATGATCGCTCTTCACCTATACGAAATCAGGGGGACAATGGATTTCCATGATGGTATGGACAAGACCGGCGCAGCAAGCAGCTGCGTGAATTCCAGCCAACAAGTAAGGAAGCTAAAATGTGATTAATTATAGGAGGGATGAAAGACCCACCAGTCATTTCCAAGTCTATCCATACCAATGGCATCCTGTAATCACTTGATGAAGCAAGGTTTTCTCCGTCATAATTGACAATCATTGCTTTCTTCTGGTTGCTTTTCTCTGAAAAGTGGAATTGATTGTTGAATTTAATCAAGTGAAAAAGTAATCAGACAGCAAGCCCATTTAGAAAAGAATGAAACAAATATACTTTCCAGTTCTGACTTGAAGTGGAAGACAGCAGAAGCTTACTTATCATTTTACTACACTGTCCAATTATTTAGTAACATAGATGATTCTCATGGACTTTCATGATTCCATTACTGACCCAGTAGATCAGGATGTAGACAGTGTTACTTTGCCTGATTTGGTTACATTAAACTTCTATAACAAACTTTGTAAGAAGATTATGTTGCTCCTGAAGGTTTAGCCTATCAGAAGGATGGTGGCTAAGGCAAACACTAATCACTAAACACATAATAGTGACACAATCAGGATTTCTAACATTATGGAAGACTTCATTCACAAACTGTGAAACATGGAGAAGAGCAGAAATGCCCCCAGAAGCTACACTTATGCTCAATAAAGTCCCATTCAAGAGCATGCTGTCAGCCTCTGGATGGGAAAGGGGGGAAAGGGCACTCTTACCAGGCTTTCTGGGAGCGACATCAGCTTCAGCTTTGCTGGATGTTGGCTTCTCCGCTTCCTCTCGGTCGTCCTCGGCGTCCAGATCAAGGAGCGCAAACATGTTGGAGAGCTTACTCATTTCTCCCGGATCTCCCCCGAATCAAGACGAACTAGCAGAAAATGCAGATTAATCACAAGGAGAGGATGCTGCGGGATTAATTGAGGGGGTAGATCATTTCTTCATTTCCCTACCGTCAGGTAGTAGGATACTGTCGATGAGTTCCGCCACCCGCTGATTCCGCTCCAGGCCCTCCTCCGCCGGTCGCTCCCCGACGCCGCTGAAGGAAGGAGCGGAGGAGGCGGCGGAAGGCGGCGGCGGCGAGCTGTAGACTTGAGCCCTACTTTTTGGAGTGAAAACGGGTAGGCGGGCAGATATTTCGTCACGGGCTCACCCGCCCCACACCGCCAGACGGGCGGGCAAAGAAAAAAATGAAAAATAAAAGAAAAATAAATTTGTGTTAGGAAATGACGTGCATTTCACTGGCGGAGGCAGCATGATGCACCGGTATTCCCGGGAATACCCAACCAAAAATCAAGTATACATCAGTCTATACATGTATACAACCAATGTTGGGCCAGTTTTCATCGATTCTCAAGTTACAAACAGCCCAAAACACTTTTACTAACACCCTCCCAACCAAGCCAGCCCAGAAATCGGCCCATCAGACACCCCACCAGCCCCCACGCCACTCCCTCACGGATGCAATCACGCACACGCACAGGAACCGCTCCTCCCGACGCCTTCTCTCTCGATGCCTTCTCTCCCAATCCCCCAAATCCCTAGATCGAAAAATTGAAATCCCCCCAAATCAAGAACCCTAGGGTCGCGGATTGCTGCGCAGATCGAGCACCGAGACACCGAGTGGCGGCGGTCAGGAAATCGGCCTCCGCCTGGATGGCTGCCGGAGTGCCGGCAGCAGCTCGCAGCCTCGCAGGGCCAGCGCCGTAGCGCCGCGCCGGTGCGCCACCGCAGTGCATTGAGGGGCCAACGGCCAACGGGTAAGCACATCTACAATTCGAGGCATCCTTGCACATCAACTCCAATTAGTGTGATAGACTGACAGTGTATGTACTTTCTGTAAATGCATAGATTTGCAAAATGAGAAAGAAGAAATCGACATCGATTGATTTGAAGACTTTGTGGGATAGAGCTTCGAAGACAAGGAAGATAGGATCCAGCTCCGGCACCACATCAACGCCGCAGCCAGTTGCTATTGAGAGTGAAGCTGTTCCAAATGTTCCTTCTGTTCAACCGGTTACAGTTACAATTGAGAGTCAAATTCTGATGCAGAGTGTTCCTTCTGTTGAGGTTGAGCCTGAGATAGCAGCCATTTCTGTAGTGAGAGTTGTGACAGAACCTGAACCAGAAGTAGCTAGCAATGACCCTAACATAGCAAGCACAACAGCAACAACGACAGAGCATGAGCAACAACAACCTGAACCTTCCACTTGGTCTCCTGTCAGAGATGATGACTTAGAGGCAGATTATGAATCAAGTGAGGATGTTGTTTATGACATTGACTTACTTCCTCATGACCCTGGAAGAAGGATTCCAATCAAAAGATATGATGTCAATGAGCGGAATTCTGTGATAAGAGGATATATTGCAATGGGGCCATGTCGACCACGCAACCATAATTTTCCTGTAAGAAAAATTGGAGGTAAGCCTCGGCGATTCAAAGCTAGTTGGTTTGATGAATTTAAATGGCTTGAATATAGTGTGGAACGAGATGCTGCATTCTGTTTTATTTGCTATTTATTCAAGCATAAAATCAATTCTTCT
>OAMR01000032.1:388157-416330 GCA_900205405.1 Echinochloa crus-galli
AGGTGCGGTGCAGATACTGTCTCTTATACACATCTAAAGAACGCAAAGTTAAAGCTACTCTTCCAAGTCATGAAGGATAGGGAACAGAAATCTAGAGTTCCTTTGTAGTTTTCTTTATTTAAATTTGTAACCTCTTTATGTTTTATGGTCTTATGGATAATTTAGAGTTGAACAACGTGTACCTTTATTTTTTTCACTATCAAACCTATGATTTTTTTACTGTTCAACCGATATTTTTTCTTTTTGTTACAAGAGGGGAATACCCAAGTTCAGAATCCTGGCTCCGCCACTGGTGCATTTGATCGATGAATCCGTGTATACCAGTACAATCATACTGTCCTATAAGGTAATGACTTTAATCAGGCCGGCCGTATTTTTGTTTTGCGGAACGGCCGGTTCTGTCTCCCGTCCATGTAAGGCTGTCTGCAGCGGTCTCCTCTACGGTTCCCCTAAAGCTCCACGTAGGAGCGTTTAGGGGAAAGGAGCGCGGCAGCGGCGTCCTGAAGGGGTTCCCCTACGCGGATCCGGGCGGATCCGGTCTGTGCAGGGGAGTATGAAAGCCTCACCTACCGAGCACCGTGGCGGCGGGGCCCGCACCGGCCAACCACCACGCCCCGCTTCCCCGCCACCGCCGCTTTGCCGTCGCCACCGCGCTCCGCCCGCCACCGTTGCTTTCGCCATGGCACCGCGCTCCGCCAGTCGACGAGCTCCCCGAGCCGCGCACGGGAGGTGACCCGCCGGATCCCGTCGCCGCTGGAGCCCGGAGGGAGACGGAGGTTGACGGTGAGGAGGGAGAGGGAGCCGCCGCCGAGTCGCACCGCTTGGAGGCCACGACCCCCGCCGCCGCTACCGCTCCGCCGGCGAGGATGGGGGACGCCGCGCCACCGCCCCACTCGTCCTCCGCCGGGTCGTGGGAGAGCTGTTGGAGAGGCGGCTCGTCGGGTGGAGGGGGTGAGACAGCGGCGGCGCGTGGGGAGCTCGGACGCGTCCACGCCGGAGGGGAGGGAGGAGCTCGGCCGTGTCCAAAGCTGCAGGTGCTCGCCATCGCCCAGCCGACCGCCACCGCTCGCGCCTACGCCCGCCACCGTGCTAGCAGCTCGTCGACGCCCCCACCGTCGTCGTCGTGCTCGGTGCCGCCCGTTGCCGCCACGCCGCCGGCTGGGGAGGCCAACCCCGTCGCCTTCGTCACGCGACGCGCGGCCGCGCTGGTGGGGCCGCCGTCTTGCCGTCGTCGGCCGCCGCGCCACCGCCGCGGGTGGGGAGGAGGGAGGAGGCGGCGGCCCGGGTGGAGAGGAGTGGGGAGGAGGCGGCGGCGCGGAAGAATCGAGGTCGAGGCAGAGGGGGACCGGCGCGGAGCAGCCGGACAGGCGCTGGAGGCTGGCTGGAGGTGCAGCGCGGCGGCGATGGGGGAGGGGAGGGGGCAGCGGAGGAGAGGAGGCGAGGCCCGCGCGAGGGGCTTCGGAAGCCGGAGGGAGAGGACAGAGGAGGAAGGGAGCAGGCGGGGTTCGGCGGAGAGAGCAGGAGGCCAGGAGGAGGGGGAGAGGAAGAGAGCGGTGGGAGAGAGAAGGGTGGGAGAGGGAGTAAAAAAATATTAAAGTATATGTTAGTGGGTATAAAGGAAGATGATAGAGGAGACACGAGTGCGGGAGAATTTGGGATAGAGGAAGAAATCTTGATGACTAGAGCCCTGTTTAGTTCCCAATCCCATCATCAAATTTCAAAAATTCTCTCTCCAAACTTCACTTTTCACCTATCACATCAAATCTCTCTCCTAATGCATGGAGTACTAAACGTGGGTAAATAAAAAAAACTAGTTGCATGGTTTTGATGTATACGACGAGACAAATCTTTTGAGCCTAGTTAGGTCATGGTAGGACAATGTTTACCACAAACAAACGAAAAGTGCTACTGTGCGCTACAGTGTCCGATGTGACTTTTTCACTTCACTTTTCACCCTTTTTCCAGGAACTAAACACCCCCTTGGACAAAATCATGTGTTTAGAGGAAGCAGATAGAGGAACACGAGTGCGAATAGCCTCTATTTCCCTAAGGCTGTTCGCACTCGTATTCCTCTATTTCCCTCCTCTAAACAGAATATTCCATCATAGTCATCGAGATTCCTTTCTCGATCCCAATTTCTTCCGCACCCATATCTCCTCTATCATCTTCCCCTATCCCAACTACCACATATTTTATTCCACCAACACCAACTATCATCATATTTTACTCTTACTTTTATTTACTCTCCTACCCCTCTCTCTCTTCCTCCTATCCCCCCGCCCCCCTCCCCATCACCGCCGATGCTCTTCTCCTCCCCCGCCGCCCCCTTCTCCCTCCCTCTCTCCCTCCCACGCGGTGGGTGGCGGCCGCCCCACGCCGGCGCCCATCCACGTCTCCGCCTCCTCGACCGCCCGCCGGCGTCCATGCCTCCCACCGCCGAGGCTCCCGAGCTTCCCCGTCAAGCCGTCCCCGGCCGCCGAGTCCCGCCGCCCCGACCCCGGCCGCCCTGCCCCAGGCAGCAGCAGCCGCCTCGTCCCCGAGCTCCGCCTCCTCGATGGCGTTGTGGTCCCACCCCAGTTGCTCGCCGCCGACGAGGACGCCGTGGGGTGGTCCGCCCCAGCTGCTCGTCGCCGACGAGGATGCCGGCCGCACCAAAGCGCCGCCAGCCATGGAGCCCGGCGGCCGTCATTCCCTCCCCCGCCGGCGCGACTCCCCAACCTGCTCACCCAACCCGGTTCAGCATCAGCGGACGAAGCATGTCGAGATTGACTTGCACTTCGTTCGCAGCACAAGGCGGCGGCGCCGCGTCGGAGCGTGGTGACCGAGCTGGCCTAGGCATGGCGGAGCGCGGTGGTCGAGCGGGCCAAGGCGGCGGGGCTGGCGGGGCCGTGGCTTCTACAGGCCTTGCGGCGGCGGATGGGCGTGGGGAGGCCGGAAGGTGGGCAGCGGCGGTTGGGCGTGTGGGCCTGCCGCCACGGTGGCGGCTAGCGGAGCCTCCGCTGCCTGTGCCAGATTTGGGGGAGGGGAGGGCTTCCGCTGCCGTAGCGGAAGCCTCCCAGGAGACCGCTGCAGCTCGATTTCCCCTAAAGGTTTCCTGCAGAAGCCGGTGCAGGAACCCAGTGCAGACAGCCTAAGCAGGTGATTCTTCGGTTCAGCCTACCGTCCATTCATCTCACGGTGGGACCCACGTATTAACACACCAAACACATTTATCCCCTCTCGTCTCTCCGGCGGTCCATTCATTTCTCTCTTCCACTCTTTCTGTTTCTGCCTCTCTCTCTCTCCTTCATCTTCCTCCCTCTCTCCCCTAGGGTTTCGATGCCGGGGAGGTAGCTTGAGCCCGCGCCGTGGAGCAGAGACGGCGGATTGAGGAGCTCCTTGGAGCGGAGACGGCGGATTGAGGAGCTCCATGGAGCGGAGGCGGGCCAAGTGCGGCAGCTTGCACTGCGGAGCCGAGACGGCGGAGCTCAGCACGGATCTACCCGTTCATCCTTGTGTGGCCGCCCCTCGGTTGGCAGGCACAGCGAGGAGGTCAACCCCAAGTCCCAACGATCCCCCAGGCGTCGCAGGCCCGCGTGAGCCTTGGCTCGGCGGATCCTGCCGTGGCGGCGTGGCCAGGATCGGCATGGATGCACGCCTGCTATGGAGCGGCGTCCAGGCCGCGGGCGCGAGGGGCGAAGGCAGCGAGAGGGATCTCGGTGTCCTCTAGAGGAGCAACGGTGGTATCTCCAGCGCCGACACCCATGCGCCCCGATGCCGTCTTGTGAGCTTTTTCTCACGATGGCTCTGATGTGGTAATGAACTGCTTCTACCTATACACCCATGGAGCAATTCAGCTTTGAGATTAATTAGATGTTGTTTCTCAGTTGGTTGCTCATCTGGCTAGGACACATCAAATTTTGGTCGATCTCTTTGCATTGCATGACTGAGATGCAATATGAATATATGATGGCATGGTCTTTTATTAGTAAACATTTAATTTTGCAAATTGAAGTAGTGGACACCTGCATGCTGAAATGCCTAACATGTTCAGAATGGTTTTAGAAGGGCCTCAGCAAAAAATCGAAGCCACTGTTGTTCCAGGGTGGTGATTGCCTGAGTTATACTGTTAGGCATCCACATGGAGTTCTCTTGGCAAGCTAGTACTGTTGGTAGGGTACCCTCTGTCATGTCTCTCTGTACAAGTGCACATCGACTTGCTGCCTGTGAGCCTCGATCAGCATGTTGGCAAGTCAATTTTTCCCGTGCTACTCCTCTTACTTCCTTATTGTAGCTTGCCAGCAATAGCTCACCCTAAGTCGTTGTGGCTGTGCATGATGCTCAGTAAAGAAACTGATTAGTAATAGGCTGCATGCTGCAACATATATGAGCCTCTTGTATTGTGAAATTTGAAATTTCTGAATATCATCCTTTAGGTGTTTATAGGGACTTGTTGCAGGGGAACATGTTTCTTGTTTTTTCAGTAACTTCTTTTAGCCATCTATAATGGTATTAGGCAATGATCTCTTGATTGGTTTTGTTTCTATAAACCAAACGCTAGAAGCTCCTTGCCTATATATGAACACGAGCTTTGTCTCTCCATAATCAATCTATTATTTATGTGCCATACTTGCTTTTAGGTTGGAGTTGTCCATTGCAAAAAATGCTGAAAAATGAGTTTGTTTTTAGCAAGTAGCAGCGTGTATATATCATAAATTTGGATAACAGTAGTAAAAGAGGGTAATTCACTGGCAGCTAGTAGCACTTTTTGGTTAAATTACCGAGAAAAGCTTGATACATGTGAGTTTCAGTTCAGCATTGAATTTCAGTATGACTATTTTTTTAGATTCATTAGTGCATCACAAGATAGTTGGTATATGGTTAGTAGTTGGTACCAAAATTCTGCTTAGTAATACGCCATTGTTTTCTGTCTGCCCATCCATGGTCTTTTTTTTTACATCTGCCAATGAACTTATCATGTGTATCTGTATTTCTCATAGCAGTTTTGTTAGCTAATCTCATTGTGTTCGTTAGCTAGCCCTACTATAGTACTGTACTATCATATCCAGAAAGTTATAATTTCATTTGTTTTTCCAACCTTCAAGCTAATGTATTTCCTTTTCTTTCTTATTTGGTTGCAGATTAGGCGATGATAGAAGTGTCAACAAAGTATTTATCTGTGGGTGACAATCTTCTAAAATCCTTTGTTGAGAATCTGTAAATAAATACTCTTAGCACACACAATTGAAACGTATTTCTTAGTAGGTTACTTAAATACCATGGGTTTCATTCATTTGCATTAGTCATCTATAAGATAATAGACGTGTGTAATAATATGACTTTTAAACACCCCTGGCACCTTACTGTATCTTTTAGTTTTACTGTGTTCTTTATGGCTTCAGTATAAAGGATCAGGCCATGATTTAGGCCATAATATAGTTAGAAATTAGCAATTATGTGGTTTTAGATAGGCAATAATATGGTTCTAAATAGGCATTTTTTTAGATAGGCAATAATGCTGATGTAATGTTCTTTTTTGTTTGTTCAGCTTAAAGGATTAGGCCATTAGGATATAGCATGGACTATATAGGCATAATATAGATAGGAATTAGGCAATGATATTGTTCTATCTAGGCAATAATGTGGTTCTCAATAGGCAATAATATTGCACATGGTTAGTTGATGTAATGTAACAACAGAAATAACAACTCTAGGAGTTGCTAGAATTGCACTATTGGTAACAGTAGGCATATTAGAGCCTTTTGGTAGTGTTGGTTCCCATCTCAGCCGCTATCAATTTTTTGTGCTTTTAGTGTTACCTTTTAGGCAATATCTCCTTCGTTTCTTATCATAATTCTTTAAGTAGGCAATAATTAGGCAAAATATTGTACTATAATATACAATGTTATCGAGCATTTCAAAATTCCAATGATCAGTTTCTTATGTTTCTTTGACTCCTTTCTTCAGTAGTAGGACATGTAGCACTCGCAGAAAACTAATGTTTTACAACTAGAACTGGTATGACATTGCTGCTTATCTGATATTTAAATAAGCATAGTGTTATTCTTTGTTAGGCAAAATACAATTCTCAGTTGGGCAAAGTAATGATATTTGTTAGGCAAAGTAATGTTATTAGTTAGGAAAATTTGTATTCTTTGATTGACAAAGTAGTGTTATTAGTTAGAAGAAATAATATGCTTGCTATTTTCTTACAAGTAGTTTTGAGTTCCCTATATATGCTTGAAAAATGATGTTCTGAATTAGCAAAATTTGGATTAATGTATGTCCAATTAACCATATATATACTAAGAATGTTTGTCAGATATGCAACAAACCTAGATGCTTTTGGAGATTATTTAATGTAAGTAGGTTCAATCTCTGAATCCCAATAGTTCTAGTTCTTGTTTACCTAAACTGAAAGTTGTTTTTTTATTAGGAAATATTAAAGCTTGTACGTCGAAGGAGAAATGGTGATGTCCCTGACATGGACTGCTGCTGGATCTATTTTGGAGGGCCAACATTATGTTTGCTAATATTATTATATTATTTTCAAAGTCTGCCATTGTTTTACCCTTGCCATGTTGTGACTGTTTTAGATTTGCTTTGGTTTAGGAACCTTGTTATTCTTTGGTTAGGCAAAGTACTGTTCTCAGTTAGGCAATATAGTGTACTTAGGTAGGCAAACTATTGTTATTAGTTAGGCAAAGTAATGCTGTTAGTTAGGAAAAGTATTAGTTTTAGTTAGGTAAATTACTATTCTTCACGTGTATGGTAGCTTGCTAGATACAACAAATGCCTTGTAATTTGATTAAATTTTCCTTGCTGTCTATTTTTTTGTATTGCTTGTCAACTCATTCATCTGTTCTTAGTAGTCATTATGTACTACTACTATTACTTGCTAATGCCCTTGATCCTTTTGATACCTATAAAAATGCAAAGATACCATCTTGCTGCTATCGCTCACCCTTCTCTCTCATTCTCGTGGACAATAACTTATGCAATAATCTGGTTCTTATGTAGGCACTAATATGGTTTCTGTTAGGCAATAATATGGTTTCTATTAGGCAATAATATGGTTCTGATTAGGCAATAATATAGTTCTGATATAGGCAAAACTAGTGTACTCAGTTTTGTATGCAAAGACATCAGCATTGGTACTAGGATACAGAAGAATATCAAATGGTATGGCATCACCATAATATCTGTTGTTTTATATATTATGTTAGCTTATCAAGTGGTATGCCATTTTGGTTTAGCATCTTTACTGTTCTGATATACTGATTCAATTTGTGCTTGGTGCTAGTAGCAAAGTGTTAGTCTTTGTTATTCTTGGTCAGGCAAAGTACTGTTCTCAGCTAGGCAAAGTATTGTTCCTAGTTAGGCAAATTATTATTCCTAGTTAGGTATGCAAAGTATTATTCCCAAATATAGGTGTAGTTGCCACCTGTATTGTTCATGTTAGCTGTTGAGTATAGTGATATGTAGCCCATAGGGTCCATGTATATTAGGCCCATAGAGGCCCATATACAGTTAACTATATACCCACCCATCTAGGGTTGGAGGAATACACTGAACATTATCCTCTAGCATGGTATCAGTTGCCTCTCTCCCTTCCTCCCTCTCCTGGTTCCTGTAGCGCCGCCGCCGCCGCCGCCGCCACCTCCCTCCCTCTCCTCCTTCTTCCCTGTCTCCTACGCCGGCGCTGTGCTCTCCACGCCGGGGTCTTGCCGGAGTCTTGCCGGAGTCTGGTGCTCCTGTGGCTGATCCTACTGCTTTCCGGAGTCTTGCCGGGGCCTTACTTTCACCAGGCCGGACCTTGCATATGCTGTTCAGCAGGTCTGCCTCCACATGCATGATCCCCGGGAGTCTCACCTTACTGCGTTGAAGCGCCTTCTTCGGTATGTCCGTGGCACAGTTGACTTCGGGTTGGTCCTCCACCGGTCTCCTCCTGCTGAGCTGGTCGTCTACACTGACGCTGACTGGGCGGGGTGCCCGGACACTCGCCGCTCTACCTCCGGGTACGCCGTCTTCTTAGGCGGCAACCTTGTCTCCTGGTCGTCCAAGCGGCAGCCGGTTGTCTCCCGCTCCAGTGTCGAGGCGGAGTACCGGGCTGTCGCTAACGGTATGGCAGAGGCGTCTTGGCTTCGACAGCTCTTGGCGGAGCTTCACAGCCCGCTCCCCAAGAGCACACTCGTCTACTGCGACAACGTCAGCACCCGGTTCAGCATCAGCGGACGAAGCATGTCGAGATTGACTTGCACTTCGTTCGCGATCGGGTTGCCATCGGCGATGTTTGGGTCCTCCATGTACCGACCACCTCCCTGTTTGCCGACGTCTTCACGAAGGGTCTGCCCTCCTCGACGTTCTCGGAGTTTCGCTCCAGCCTCAACATAGCGGGTGGCTAGTTGTGGCTGCGGGGGGCCCTGTTGTGTGGTGTCTTTCTTTGTTGTCCAGTCTTGAACACCGCTGCGCCGGTAGTTCAGACTGCGGGGGGGTGTTGAGTATAGTGATATGTAGCCCATAGGGTCCATGTATATTAGGCCCATAGAGGCCCATGTACAGTTAACTATAGACCCACCCATCTAGGGTTGGAGGAATACACTGAACATTATCCTCTAGCATTAGCATTACCTTCTCTTTTCTATCATATGAGTTCAGTCAATTGCCGATCTGATTTGATTCACATTTGTTTCTCATTGTCTGCATTTCCAATTTAGTTGCCACTTACTTGTTGCATCAGGACTTCATTTTCTTAGCTAAGAGTAAAAACCCCACCTCCTTTCTTTGTGTTATTTTCCTATTAGCATGTTGTGTGTGTAGAATTTGGTGGCAAGAAGTGAAGCAACCATAACTGTTCTTTGTAGTTGGTGTGCAAAGATGTAACACTAAAAAATAACTTGGTAGAACATTTTTGGTGTGGCAAAAAATTATTACTATACATAATACTACCTCCGGTCTTTTATATATGACGCTTAAGACATCAAAAATGAACTGTGATTAGGCTAACTTGGCTGTCTAAAGATGACCGGAGGTAGTAGTAACTATTGTGAGGAGCACTAACCCAACATAATGTACAACCGAACTTTAGAGTAGTTTTGTCAGTGTTGTTTCAATCTTTTGGCAATTTAATTAACATTTTTATATTTTCCTTTTTTTTTATCAGTTGCCTTCACAAGTGTGTCAGATACACCAACATTTTCTAGAATACATATGCTAGTTCTTTAACTTCCTATACATGATCTCTGATTTTTTTTGTCATTGCATTTGTAGATCACAAGAGTATCCTACATCAAAGCAAATATGGGGGAGGCGGGATGTTTCAGTGAAGCAAATATGCCATGCAGATTTGGAAAATGTATTTCTTAGATCTTTTCTACGTGGAACTACACACCTATGCTAGCTGAATGTTTGTGGAACTGCACACTAATGCTAGATGAATGTTTGTGTTACGATTTAGAGCTACACTGGGAAAATTCAAAAAAATTTAGCAGTAGATGATATTCTTTGCAATCTGAGATATCTTTGTGTTTGATTCAGAATGGCATGATGGAAAGCAAATCTATGTGGAATCTGTAATTTTGGCTGATTTTTTTGTGCCACATCGGCATTTCTGTGTTCCATTTGGTGGCTGATTTTGTTGTGCGGCAGTCTTGTAGCATCCTGGCCCAGCGGAAGTGTAGATTCTCCAGAAGATGCATATTTGCTTGCTTGACTCCCCTGTAGCATCCTGGCCCAGCGGAAATAAAAATACGGGGAGATACTGCACCGGCGGAAACGCCCGGTTCGAGCATAGCTCCCGGACCAGGTCCGGTGGATGCATCCTCGCAGCACAGGGCCCACGCTCCAATCTGCCCGACACATGTGCTCAAATATAGTTATTGCCGAAAAAGGAAACTACAGTTCTGGAGTGGCCGTGCGGATGGCTTATGGAACGGCCGGCCGTGCGTTAGCCAGCTCCTTCATGTGTATAACTTTACCGAAACAAGAATATCTTGTATTACAGTTTTGAGGTAATATGTCTTAATTAAGACTTATTTGATAGTGCTTATTACCTATTACGTAATCTTCAGTTTTAAATTTTGATTCTTCAACCCCACAACCAAAACATTTGGCAGAGTTTAACTACCTGATTCACAAATCACAACATTATCCAAAGGAGTGAGCAGTGTGGAGGCCTTGCCGGTAGAGAGGAGGGGAGCGCATGTACAGAGGAGTGATGTGGCCTGCAAAGATGTGTGGCATGGCCCAGCAAAGCATGACGGCATGATCATAGAGAGGAGTAATATAAAATCTACTCCCTTCGTTTTAAATTATATAATTCGTTCTAAATTATATATTATTTCTTTTTTTAAAAAAATCAAAACATATCAAGTTTAATCATACTTATACTCCTACATGTAATAATAAATATTAATCATATCAAGTATAATAAAATATTAATATTTATGATATCAGACAAGTATTATTGGATCTTTTATGAAGTTAGCGAGAACGCACGTGTGACACACACATTTAATAGAAAATACAAAGATTGTGTTGGTTACGAACTCGACGATTATATTAGGGGTTTTTCGTAAAATTATGATGGTTTGATGGACCAAGCGAAAGTTCTGTATCTTTATAGTATATAGATAGATAGATATCAAAAT
This sequence comes from Echinochloa crus-galli, assembly GCA_900205405.1. Taxonomy (NCBI): domain Eukaryota; kingdom Viridiplantae; phylum Streptophyta; class Magnoliopsida; order Poales; family Poaceae; genus Echinochloa; species Echinochloa crus-galli. The sequence goes on from OAMR01000032.1 coordinate 398,786, forward strand.
AACTTACAATTTAGAACGAAGAGATTCCTAGATAATAGTGGCACGAGACATTAAGTGACCGTACGCCCTAGTGGAGTCGTGGAGAAAAACAAGATGGTGTGGCCATCGAAAAAGATAGCCCGTCAACTCACAAGAAAGGCCAATGTTGAATATAGGGATTAGGGAGCAACCTTTTTCTCCTCTATAGTACAAAAAATGAGAATCAAATCACTTGATCTTCTATCAGTGTTTGACGGACCCTTCATACCTTACTCTGGTTCAAGGTGTTGTGATATTTTTTACTTGGACTATCTGTTCTCTCTAAATACAAAGATACACAGCTCCCGTACGTGTTTGATATTAAACTTACTTGATTTTTGGGATGGCAAAAAAAAAACTAGATAGATCTTCTTAGAATTTGTAGTAAATCTTAATCTAGGAGCTCTAACTAAATGGGTCTTAGAATTCATGTATTTTTTTTGAACTAATGTACGTCGTGCCAATTTTGGGCTAAGTCGGGTCTTGGAGTTTTGTCGAGCCTGGACCATGTTGTGGGTGGACGCCCCCTAGTTGCCTCAACCCTAGCATGCGCCTCTTTAAGATATAAACTCAGTAGTATCCGCGTTAAAGACTTGGGTTTTTAGTTCTAGTTTTCCATCGAGAAATAAAGTGATTCATTCTGACTGCCATAGACCCATAGTCCTTTTACTTTGATCCAATCCAGGTCCCTGTTCTTGTTTTGTTCGACTATAGAGATTAGTCCTTTCATGCAGCTCGAACTTCTTATTAGATTTTGCTTCATTTATAATTGCAATTTCAGATTGTGTATTTATCGTTTCTGCTTGTGTTATCAATTCGCATTCAGGGAAAGCCTTCATGGCGAAGTCAATTATGTACGCACGATTGATAACCACCAAAGCTGGAGTGTAACGGTTCCAGGGATTCGAATCTGAGTGATTAGAAGTCTGAATCATTAACTTCGAGATCTCTACCAATCAACTTACCATTACCTTACGGAAGATCGGGCTAACACCTTCATCATTTGACGAAAACAAAATTGGGGTTGAATATTGTGCAAACTTTAATGGAGAAAAGTGAGCTGCTACCAAACATATAATGATAGTTTGTCCCCTAGAGTAAAGCTGAAATTTAGAAATCGATGGTAGTACAAGAGTACAAGAGACATCCTCACCAGGTCTTCAGAGTCCAAAAAGTTCGAACTAATGTTTAGAATGACATTCTGCTCCGACCAAGGTTTGGCTCCCCACTGGATCTTACTGAAGTTACATTGGGGATGTAGCAAATACCAATTGAAGTGCCTGTATGGATTTGTTTCCACCAACTCCTCGATGTAACACCGAGTTCGTCTCTCTCAACTACTGAAACCACTGCCATCACGTGGATCCAAGCCTGTGGAGAGCTGACTATGCTCCCTCCAATACCAAAGAAAACAAGGGACGCACATTTGATGCAATTTTGGAAAACATTTCCCTTACCCAGAGATGGTAAATACTTACATGAAGGGCACCAAAGTAGAAAACAATAGGGAAGATGTTCATTCCACCAAACTACAGCAATCGATCATAGGATTGTAGAGCTAAAAGAAAAAACCACACCATACCCAGGGTCAGTTGATCCATTCACCGACTGATTTCTCAAACAAAATATCATCATGATTCTTCGGCCACTTCATTTCAGCTTGTCATGATTGAATGTGAACAGCGTGCTGTCCCATGCCCTTAGCTTAAGGATGAAATTATCCCACCTGTTTATGACTAAACTACCCTCTATTTTCATGATGATTGATGAGTGCAAAAGGACAGACAATGTGTCAGACTGGAAAACCAAGAGATTTGTTGATCAATGTAACAACTTGCTTGGCATCTCCTGGCATGTAAGGCAGGAACTTATTCAGGTCCATTGCCTCGACAGTCTCTTGCAGTGTTTGTGGACGGGCACATAAAAGGTGCTTCCTGTCAGCAAGTTCTTCTGCTAACTCGCTCTGGTGATTATCCATGAGATCTTCATTCACAACCACAATTAGAGGTTTCCCCAGTCGTAGTGTCTCAAATATGCTTCCAGAACCTGTCAGAATGAAGCTTGTTACCACTGACCTGACTAGATAGCTACATTCAGCTTCAAATATTCTTAGGACAACCAATATGAATAGGTTAAGAATTCACAATCAAATAATACATAAATAGGTTAAGAATGTACAACCATTATATAGTTTGATCCTCACCTGCATGACTGATAACTAAGGATGCTTCTCTTATGTAGTCAGCAATGCTTGGTGAAAAGGTGAAATAATCAACTTGAAGAGTTGAATTTCCTGAGACCTATATTTATTAAAAGAATCTCATTACTTTTACACGCATACAAGCATCATGAGCCAAGAAACTCCAAACTTGAGTTTTATACATGTCAATGCCAATTAAAACAAAATTAATTCACTAAAAGATTGAAAGGTAAGTGGTATTAAAAAAATAATTGTAAAAAACACAAAACGTGTGGATTCTCGAATATAAACGCCTAATTTTACAAATATAATTTTTTTTGTTAGTTTCATTATAAGGGACACATACAGGTTTACAATACCAGAGCAGTTGCAATAGCATGTGCACTTAACATGCATTTTTCATGTGGATGTTCATGGTATAACGCTGAGAAAACTGAATTGTGTATGTTAGTTACAATAGCATGGCACTTAGCACTAAGGTGTTGGTTTTAGCACTTTTTATTTGTGAATGTTTATTGTATAATGCTGAGAAAACATAATTGTGAATGTTAGTTATAGAATGTCTAAGGTGTTGGTTTTCACAACTTATTTATTTGTGAATGTTTATAATATAATGCCAAGAGAACTTATAGAGGGCCAAACAATGAAACCACGTTTATGCACAGTACATTTACAATGGATTAGCAAAAGATCATGCAGAAACAGAGAACTATCAGATAAGCATGCCTTCTGCTGATTTTCTTAACAATAAAAAACATGCTCTTATTATTGTAATCTAATTCTATGGACGTAAAGAACCAATGCCATCTGAGAAGTTTTAATATACAATAATAACAAGTAAACACTATAAGAGTAAGTATTATATCCTTCAAATCCTTCATTATCCCAGAGTAATTATTTTTACATTCTAATGCAGAACAGTCCAGAGAATCCGGTAGATATATTCTTTCATGTCCTATGACTATATATCAGGTATCATGTCTCAGATTGTAATTCAGTTGTGTCATCTACAAGACCTTAACTTATCAAAATAATGCAAATTTAACTAAATCAAAGGAACATAATCAAAGTCTTGATGATCGAATTTCCTCTGGCATTTTTTATCCCAATGCATTATTTTCTTTATCCGCCTCATTTTATCCTTAAATGCCATAATTTCTCATCAAAATGTCCTAATGCAATTTGTTTCCACATGTGAAGAACAAGAACCATCTAAGGTGGGTTTCATCTACATGATCTCTAGTCTCAATTCAACTGCTACAGATGCTAGTTCATCAGTATTCGTTAGATCTAAGAAGTTGTCAAGAGTATAGAGAAAATTGTTACCTTGGAAGGCATGTATGTGCCTCGGCCCATTTGAATCAGAAGATCAGTGTAACCCTTATGCAGTAAAGCTTCTTTCACTTCCTCAGAATCTACTGCCTTGACAAGAGCATCGAAACATGTAGTTCCTACAGTGACAAACACCATTCGCCTTTCTCTGCTTTCCATCTCCTCTCCAGTATGCACTGAATTCCGTATAAGTATCTGTCACAATGTAAACATAATTGTCACTAGAATGCACAGTGACTCACTGACTTCCACTTACATATTGGAGGAGATAACTGATAGACCCCTATGGTATACCCAATTACACTTCCAGTCAGCCATTGCAGCACGGAACCGAGATGAATTCTCCTCCGTGTGCTTGCTATGGCAAGATTTGGGAACATACACTGAAACCCCGCAAGCAGTCTACCTACGTGACAAGCGAACATGTAACTCGTACTAGCGCATTCAGTGGCATCAAAATTTCTTTCTACTATCTGATCCGACGATTAGAACTCAGAGCAGCCTCACCTCGACGGATCTGCCGCCGCTGGCGCGTGAAGGATACCTTCCCCTGCTGCTGCGGGGTGCTCGCGGGAGCCAGCTGATGAAGGAACTGAAGAGGGCACAGCACAGCGGCGCGGGGACGTCGGCGGGGGCTCGGGATTCCGGCGCCGGAACGGTTGTCGCCGTTGTCGCCGAGGCTGCTGTTGGTTGGTCTACTTGGACTCGAAAGTCGATAAGCCGAAGCAATTTTGGGCTGGGCTGGGCCTCTCGTGTCTAACGGGCTTATTGCAGGGCATGAACTGTTGGAGCATCCAAAGATCTCAAGGGCTTTTCTTTTTTCTATATTCCCAAAAAGAGCTTTTGTTTTAACAGGAAAAGATCTCAAGGATTATCTTCCTCTGAAAAATTAAGAGGATACTGTATCAGGTTTGATAATACTTTTATTTTTTGATAGTGTCTTTTATATACTGGGTTTCTTTTTGCTTAAAATATAAATCAGTTATAAATGCCCTGGGGCCCCTTCTGTAAAAAAAAGACGCCACATTGCTATACCGAGTAGCAGTTTAAATAAATTCTTTCATTTATCAAAGAAAAAAACTGACAGAATAACACACGGAATCATACTGTGCAAAAATACTGTACGCAAGTGTCGCAATAGCATTTCTCCAGACAATAACATTTAAGATCACTAAAAGGTTTGCATTCCTACGGTTTGGACTTTTGAAGGTGCGGATATTGAGTCTCTGCTTATTTTTCTCCTTTCACACCTGGCGAAAAAACTTCCAGAACATACACGACCACATCTGGAGAGCACGAGTTGGTAAAACCCAACTGTTTCAACCTCTCGACGTGCATAAAACCATCTGCGTGGTATGACCATTTCAACTTCATTAGCTCTGTGGTATTCGTTTGTCCTCACAGTAAATTGTGCACTGAGATCATGTACCACTGTCATTTCCCAAAGCTGAGCTGAACAGTGAACAAGTCGTCTTGGTAATTCCTCATGCTTCCTGTCGGCATTGCTTAGTCAGGAATCACCAGATCTGAATACAGAATGCAACAGCCACCGTAAGATCAAACCATAAGGATAATTTCTCAGGACGAGCATGATGACATTTCAATGACACAACAAAATAGATGGCAAACAGTCTGCCAAGACTAATGCAAGCGAACAGTAAAAGCTCAGGACAACTGAGTCAATGGCTTATAATCATGCAATGCAGTGACATATGCCAGCGCAAAACAGGCTAGTTTACTGGGGAACAAGGTCAGATAACAGGAACATATCTGCCACTTTACACATGGAAGATTTAACCAAAAACCTCGACCACCAGGGGAGCCTCTATCGGGCTTTGTTCCAAGGTGTCATACTTTGAAGTTGGACCAGGACAGGAGTTTCAATGACTCCTGGAATAGCGAACTAACACAAGCTGAACATGCAGTTGCGTTTACTAAAGAACAAGCATGAAGAACAGATGCGACATAAACAGATTCCCAAGTGCATCTTGACGTTTGGGACTTATTGTCTGAATTGGTTCTCAATCCTGAGATGCAAGATGAAAACCTTGGAAAATTCTCATTTTCTGGCCAATATTACAGCTAGTTAAGCATGAGGCTTTCTTTGTAGGAGCAATTCCCTTTGAGCCTTGGTGACTGATCTGAAACTCTTGAGCACCTAGGTGCCGATTATTTCATGCCCTGTTCGTTTGGATTGTTTCCAGCGAGCCAACAGTGTTTTTCTCTCAGCGAAAACCAGCGCCAGCCACCAACCAGCCAGCAGTGTTTTTCTCTCAGCAAAAACCAGCGCCAGCCACCAGCCAAACGAACAGATTGTTTCCAGCGAGCCAACAGTGTTTTTCTCTCAGCGAAAACCAGCGCCAGCCACCAGCCACCAACCAGCCAGCAGTGTTTTTATCTCAGCAAAAACCAGTGCCAGCCACCAGCCACCAGCCAAACGAACAGGGTCAGATGTTGGGCAGCAGATCATCTGAGAGGTAAGCTATATCTGGAAAAATGTTCACAGTGTGATCAGGAAGACGAAAATATTCAACACATCCTCACCACTTGTGTTTTCTCTGGACAAGTTTGCTTTCTACATGTCTCTGCAAGTTGATCTCCCAATTTTCTCACCAAGTACTTAGGATACAGTCCAGCAAGTGGTGGGTTATAGTTGATAATTTGGTGGCCCAACCATTTACGAAGGGGCTGAACTCACTGATATGGAAGCATCGAAATGATTGTGTTTTCACTGGAGCAACACCTGTGCCCAATTGGTGCTGCAATTAGCTAGAAAGGAAACATAACTGTGGCTGGCTGGCGCCGACATGAGTTTGATCTAGAAGATGTGTGTGTCAGAGAGTGCGCACGCGTGTGTGTGTAGTTGGTCATTTTACTAATTTTTAGCAGTGTGAAACTCAAATAATGGGTGTGGGTCGTATTATAAAACATGTATCCTTAATCCAATGATACATAGCTATACAGAGTATTTGAGAGGGAAAAACAGCTCCTCAAATATGGACCAACAAGAGCAATTAGTAGACTAGACTTTCGTGGACCTATGCTCTAGTTTGAGTGTTTAACTAATTACTACTGCATGTACAACTGTCAAACACATAGGAACATAATCAGCTTATGTAATTGTATGATTGCACATAATAAACTAGCATGAGGAGACATACTAACCTAGAGGATTCACCCACTAAATTTTGCGTATAAAATATTTTGTCTTCTGTCAAAGATTGCTCTGCCTTTTGGCTTGCTGAGTGTCCCAGAGCACTAGTTTCATCAATACTGTGCAGCTTTGCTTCAAGAAGGGCAAGAGAAGAGTCCAATTTCACTATTTTCCTGGAAAAAAGGCCAGTCCATATTTTTTTATCAGCATAGGCATGAGAAATCATTAGGATTTAGGATATAAATTGCAGCTGACATATTGTAGTAATATCCAAGCAAGAAATATCTTAGGCAAAGCATTGGATATCAGGTTATATAATCACAGTGCAAATGAGGCCATACCACCATACCCACAAACCAACATATTTTGTATTAATTTACAAAGTCTATGACAATGAAAAACGAAATTAACTTCATATTTTATCACCATCAAATAAATTGTCAAATATGAACACGAACTTAGCATTCACTAACCTGTCACTGCAATCAAGTTTGAATAAAGATGTAACTATTCGAACTATTTTTTTTTATAAGAAAGACAACTTTTACACCATGATTTCTCTAATGGATAGAAGAAATTCATCACCACATAAACAAGTAGTGTGTTGAAGTTTCTCATATTCAATCAACATCATTAAATTTATTTTTCCAATGCATAGCATAAAACGAAATGAAAAAATGTAACTCCACTGCGACTGGGACTGGGACTAAGTCTTCAATTCCCCTCGATTCACAAAACTATCAGTAGCCCCACGGGAGGTTCTATTTCCCCTAAATTTGTATCTCCAACATTCCATTCCCCCAAAACAGCATTCCAAGACCATGATCCCGATTCCTAGCTAATGAAATCCAGCAATCCAATTAATGCGCCTAAGAACAAACCAAAATTCATCTAGCGACATCAATTCCTTATTTCCTTAAACATATAAAATTCCAAGCCTCCCCAATCACGAGTAGCTCTATGTTACCCAAAATCTCATAGAAACTTGAGGATTCTCTTACCTGTGGAGTAGCGCGAGCTTGTTGTCGCAGGTCGCGGCGAACGAGTTGAGGAACTCCACCGTGTTCGCTATGAACATGTTCACCTGCGGTGCAGATAAACACACCCAGAGCAGTCAGACGCCGCCCAAATACCCAGAAGTGGCCTTCGCCCTTCAGGTTTGCGGGAAGGCAATCGCTAGATGGGGAGGGATGCTGGGGAGGAAGGGGACGGGGGAGACAGACCAGGTAGATGGTCCTCTGGTCGGAGATGGCGACGGCCCTCACGCTCTCCTCGTCGTCTTCGTCGCCCGCGTCTTCCGGCGGCGCAGGCAAGCGGCCGGGGGAACCCGCCGCGGCCGATCTGAGGTGATGCAGCATGGCTTCTTGCTCCGCGGTGGAGGCGGCAGGGGAGGACGGAGCCGCGGGCCGGAGCAAAGAGAGAGGGAGTGGAGCAAGGACGGCGGCGCGGCGATTGCGACGGCTTCAGAAACGGAGGAGACGGGGTTTTAACCCTTTCTTTTTCTCTTCTGGAATAGAAAGTAGACAAGAGGGGGTTTCGACTGAAAAGAGATTAAATTAAATCTGAACAAACGAAAAACTACAGAATGAATAGCTCAGACTACTTTAGACTATCTCCAACAATACAACCTAAAAGAGAGACCCATTTCTACCAAAAGACCCATTTCTACCAAAAGAGTCACGCACAGTGAATACATCACCACCTAAAAACCCATCCTCTCCAACAGCTACCCATACACACAGTCCCATCCTCCTCTCCACCGTTGCCTGCCGCCGGTGACTCGCGCCGCCGCCCGCCGAGCACCACCGCACCAAGCCCCGGCGTGTGCCCGCCGAGCAACGCCGCACCAAGCCCGTCGAGCGCCGCCACCCTGCCCAGGTTTGCCAGGCTGCACAAGCTGCTCCACCGCCGGTCGGCCGCGCACCGGCGAGCTCGAGCTCATGGCCAGCGGCCCCACCCACGGCTTCTCCTCTAGCTTCGGCTCCGGCACCGGCGTCACCACCTCTAGGAGCCACGAGACACCGGCGAGCTCGAGCCGCGCCGCCGCCTGCCGCCGTCCAGAAGGTGGGCGAGGTCGAGCATCTTCCATTGAATCTCGCCGGAGAAGGAGGTGAGCTCTGTTCCGTCTTGCTCGTTGAAAGTGCATCTAGGCACTTATGTGTTTAGAGCCATTTTTTGGTCACGGGGACGCCGGTACTCAAAATGCGTCTCCGGTTTGGGTAACCTGTTGGAGACGGTTTTGGATATCTAAAACTACTGTGCGTGACCTAAAATGGGTTTGGGTTGTTGGATAGGTGTTCTGTTGGAGATAGTCTTATGCTTCCCTCTGGTACCGATAATTACATTTGTCTCCGGCCCAGCACTTAACGTGTGCTCTGGCCTTTCGTTTGCATTATCAGCCAGCCACCGGCCAGCAGTGTTTTCCTCTCAGTAAAAATCAGCACCTGGCACCAGCCACCAACCAGCCAGCGGTGTTTTTCTCTCAGTAAAAATCAGCACCAGCCACCAGTCAACCGAACAGGGCAAATAAAGTTTAGACCCCGTTAACATTTTTTCAGAGAAGAGTGATTATCTGCTGAGTTCATGAAGTGATTCTCTAAAATGAACTAAAAAGTTGGGAGCTGAAAATTCCTGATTCTGTGAAGTGATTCTCCATTTTGATTTTAAAGTTTATGCTAGAGAATCAAAGAGAATCGCTTTCAGCCACAGAATCACTTCTTTCAAAGAATCGGCTCCCATAGATAATCAGATGGAGGTCTACCGAATAGGTCAAAAAAAAGACCATGACCCTCTATGCATTCAGTGGTCATGTAGACACTCTCATAAAAGTTGCTCTAAACAATTGCTGAATTGCCCCTCTCCTGTGTGGTCTTTTTTTTTAACTAAGAAGTACACTAGTTTTTTCTTTAAACTCTCATCTTAATTGAAGGAATGAATATTGTTCAAAAACTAACTAAAACAACTTTTAAAAAATTCAGATTTTTTTTAATTTTCCTACTTGTAGGATATCAAAAATGTATATTCATGCACTATGTTTTAAAGTATTGTCAGTTATCATATGTAGCTTTGTTCGAATTACTGTGTAAATAAATGTTTTTGGAAGAATAATATACTTGTAGAGTTCTCGCTGATTTCTTCTTTTTTGTTCTTACCGTTTCCTTATACTTTTAAAATCACTCTTCGAATTAGATGACGGATGAGAAGTATATTTGTGTGGTTTAACGGTTCTTGGTGTAATACAAACTTTTCCTGTAATGCAAACTTTTCGTTTTGAAAATCAGCTACCACATCTTCCTCAATGAATGTAGACTACGTTATTGGTTATGGGTAAATGTAATCTTTCCGCCTCAAGAAACTATTATTGGGAAGGGAGGATACCATCTCTTATGCAATGACTTCTGTTAAAGTTTTTCATTAGTCCCCGCCCCAAGAGTCTATTGTCACATCGTTTAATTTGTTGACATATGTTGTTTATAGGTGAACATAGAAATTATTTTTTGACGTAAAAATCGGGGCGGTGAATTCCAGCGTAAACAACACACGAAAAAGTCTCGGAGCTTTGCTTAACTCCGATGAAGAGCTTTGTAAAAATCTTGAGGTTCGGAACGTGCCAGTCAATTTGACCTGTAATTGATAGGGGGATAAAAGGATGTAAAATTCACATATCGTCTATAATTCTAAACTGTCCTCTGGATATCCTATCGGCTAAGATCAGCCAATGCGCGGTTTAAAGTCCAAATCCAAATTTGAATCGGCTATATACTTGAAAATTTTGAAGCCAATGAGAAACTTGCAAGTAGACGGGATAAATTATGATGAAAGCAAAAAGTTAACAGAATTAAATAGATAATTTATCAAGATTTAGGATAACTTAAATCGTAAAAGCAAAGCATAACAAAGAAACCTTGATCGGCTAAACAAGAACGTTCAATAACTTGTGTAAAGATTATATCTAAGATGAAACGATATGTTATGATCTTGAATCTAATCAATTACGATAACTCTTATGAGATCTAGATGAAATCACAACGATACTGCTCGGTAGTTAATTGCTTAAGTTATTGAAAAACTATTGAAAACTAGGGTTGAAAGTAAACACGAGAAAAAAATAAGAACTTGTTAGTTTAATTGGTGTGAACCACGATTACAAAATTCTATGAGTTTGGAATAGAAGCGAGACTTGGGAAGGGAAACAAAGAAAAGAAGCCACCGAGGCGCCGGTCGAGCAGCCGCCGCGGGGCGGCTGGACGTGCGCGACGCGTCGTCGGTGATCGCGAGGCGGCGCTTGTATGCCCTGGCCAGGGCCATGGCGTCCTCAAGCGTCATGGCATTCTGCATCTCGACATCGACACGTGTACCCACTTAACCATCTTACCTACGCAGCATATGTGATGGGATAACGATGCTTAAACACTCAACTCCAGTGGGCATATGAACTCGGGCCTCTATTTCTCCGTGGGCCCACCTGTCAGCCAAATGGATGGGAAATATTTAGCCCTCTATTTGGTTGGAGGGGGAATTGGAGGGCCTCTAGAAATGGAGGCTTGGTGGGGAGATTTGGAGGGCTATGCAAAACGCAGGCCCATTTGAAGGCTCTGCTGGAGTTGTATTTTTGCTCCAAACCTCTAGATTTTGGAGTAATGGCCCATATTGAGGCCCCTGCTTGTGACATTCATGGTGTTATACACCTCTAAAGCAATGTTTAATATGAGATTAAGCCCTAATAATGTTTTAGAGGAAAGTGAGTTCATTAGAGAGAACCTTGGTAAACATTCAGTAAACTGAAATTTTTGGATCAAACAAGTGTCATGGTGCCATCTTGGAGCTTAAATTTGGATAGAATTTGTAAATGAATTTTGGTCAAGAACTAGCACAATGGAAACAAGAAAACCTCTACTACACCTGGAAATACCTCATGATCAAAGAAAAGATCAAATGCTAATTTATTTGGATGATCAAAGATTGCAACAGGAGCTGTTCTTGCTAGCTACAGTAATCTGACGAAACTGCTATTCTTCCAACATTTCTGATCCAATCTTCAGAGCTCCAGAACTTGAAATCGATGAAGTTTCTGTCTTCAACTTGAATACCAATGTTGTACCCAAATGTACCAGCTACAAGTTTGATTAAGGTCGATTGGGTACATGTTACACAAAAATCTGACTTAAAGGCCAAGATTCAGAGAAAGAAAAGAAGAGAAGAACAAGAAGAGCAGAGCAGACACGGCAAGCCGCCGTGTTTCCACCGCCCTTGCCCACGGTGAGTTGTTTTTCAAATCTCCACGCGTCGGTGAGCTACACATCCAGAGCAGGCAGGCAGCCACGACGTGGCAACAAGATCATCACAGTGCAAATTCAAATATATACCGATCCATCGTCATCCTCCCGCCGTCGCCTTTCATCGGTTTACTGGTCCCATTCTCCCAGTATGTGATTAGTACGTTCAAACTTGATCTCAGGTCAACAACCCACTGAGTCCTTGAAAAGTTCTTAAAGTTAGACGAGGCTATCCTATAAATTTCATCCAAAAACAAACCTTTCAAGCCCTCGTCTAGAGCCATGCATTAGGAAATCAGCAGACATTATGATTTTCAAAACCTTTTAAGACCCTAATTTTTACAAAGAAGGATAGATAGGTGGCACTTAAGCTAAGTAAAGATTCCTATGTTGAAGGAGAGTTTACGTTGTCACCAGGTATTAAATTGTGAGTTATAAACGAAGGTCAGATCGTAGGAAACATCTTCATATTAGCTGCATTGCATTTCTATCATGTTTTAAAAATGTTTTTGGGTTATGGGTTGGTGAGAGACGGGAATACTAATCCTAGTGTTGGTACATGTAATCCAGATGGCCAGCTCAGGAAATCCTCGTGCTACCTTTGATGAAGCTGGTTGGTTGCATAGCGACTTCCTTGAGAAGCCAGGTTTTCCCCCATTACTTTGGCAAGTTTTACAAGAGTTGGGTTGTGAAGCACCACCACTATATGTAGGAAAAGAGTTTGTGGATGCCTATAAATATGAGTGTGTGGTATACCTATACTTGCCGGCAAATGATAAGTATCCGGAGTGGGCTCACATGTACTTCCAGTTCACTGGAGCGGAGTTCAATGATACTATTCAGTCTGTTGCTCTAGAAGCCCTCACAACCATCTGTGATAAATATAAGCTTGAAGTGAGCTCCACCAATGCAAGGTACTTTCCAATGAGGAGTATAAATGATGGTATCTGGAATCGTCGTGTAAAGGCCCTAGAGAAGCCCACTAGGGTTGAACATGACTCAATATTGGCCGCATCAGCCAAATACATGAAGGCAATGTACGAGTTGCACAAGGATCAAACTTTTGATTATGGTGTAGGCAAGAAAATCATAGAGGAAGCCAATATTAAGGAGCATGACTTGAAGAAGGAATTAAGGTCAAACCAGGATACTTTCAAGAGCCTTCGCCAACAGCTTTGTGAAGCACAAGATTTGGTGAATGTTAAGAATCAAGCGATACCTATCAGGCAATTGTGGTACCAATCTCTATGATAATAACACATAAAATATGGATCCTTGCAAATTTGGAGATTTGCTTGGTAAGTTAGACGAGGGCTTGAAAGGTTTGATTGTGGATGAGTCTATTGGATCGCCTCGTCTAACTTGTGAAATTTGTCAAGGACTCAGTGGTTGTTGACCTGAGATCAAGTTTTGAACGTACTAATCACATACTGGGAGAATGGGACCAGTAAACCGATGTAACTCAGTCACACCAGGATTGGAACTATGGCTTGCTCGGTCGGTGAGTGGCAGTAGGCGGGAATGTAGTCTGAAACTCATAAGGGGGTCAGGCCAGACGTGGGGCCACTTATGAGGATGCACTTCCGGACCCTGGCATGAATAGTTTCGATCGCTGGAAGTGATCTGAGCGAAAGGTTGCCGCGTGCGGTTATCCGGAATGCGCATGTGTCGTGTGGTTAGGTCTTTACCCTGCAGGATGTAACAAATTGATCATGATCGTCGCACTTCTCGATATGAATACCGCTTGATCACTGATGAGCAACTTAGTAATGTAATCATATGAGGGTTGATATGAGGTGAAGTATCATATAAGATCTTTGATTGAAAAATGTTATGTTTTCTAACGTAGAATCAATACAACTGCTATAACATGGCTAAAATATTGAAAGTATAAGGACTCATATTAGTAAGCCTTTCTTGCAAAAACTTCAACCACCATCCCACTAAATAGCCATGCATGCCTGAGTCTTGATCCTTAGTTATACTAATTAGTCGGGTAAGTCTTGCTGAGTACTTTTGTACTCAAGGTACTATAATTTTGATGCAGAAGAGAAACCGGAACAGGTCTAGAGGTTCCTAAAGACCAAGTGACACGATGGGTCTACGTGTTCTCTTGACGATAACAACTTTTGAAAAGTCATTAGGCCTAAAGAACTTTAGTTTTCTTTTAATGTTTTTGTCTTGTAAAAAAATTATAGTAGTGTCTTGCACTTATGTTATGCACTACAGTTTGTAATAACTCGTACCTTTAAGTATTTTTGTAAAGTTTGTAATGTCTGTTGAAAGCTTCCTATGTAAGTGATCCTGTATGCATGGAGTTGTTCTCAGTTGTAAGTACATGTTTCAGATGTCGGTAGACACCTGACGGATGGGTTACACTGTTTCATATGCATTGAGTCCTTATCTGTCTTGGGATAGGGACTAATGCATCTGAACCAGTTTAAACTGAACGGTTCTGCCACAGCTGGTATTAGAGCCATGCATTAGGAAATCAGCAGACATTATGATTTTCAAAACCTTTTAAGACCCTAATTTTTACAAAGAAGGATAGATAGGTGGCACTTAAGCTAATTAAAAATTCCTGTGTTGAAGGAGAGTTTACGCTGCCACCAAGTATTAAATTGTGAGTTTTAAACGAAAGTCAGATCGTAGGAAATGTCTTCATATTAGCTGCATTGCATTTCTATCATGTTTTAAAAATGTTTTTGGGTTATGGGTTGGTGAGAGACGGGAATACTAATCCTAGTGTTGGTACATGTAATCCAGATGGCCAGCTCAGGAAATCCTCGTGCTACCTTTGATGAAGCTGGTTGGTTGCATAGCGACTTCCTTGAGAAGCCAGGTTTTCCCCCATTACTTTGGCAAGTTTTACAAGAGTTGGGTTGTGAAGCACCACCACTATATGTAGGAAAAGAGTTTGTGGATGCCCATAAATATGAGTGTGTGGTATACCTATACCTGCCGACAAATGATAAGTATCCGGAGTGGGCTCACATGTACTTCCAGTTCACTGGAGCGGAGTTCTATGATACTATTCAGTCTGTTGCTCTAGAAGCTCTCACAACCATCTGTGATAAATATAAGCTTGATGTGAGCTCCACCAGTGCAAGGTACTTTCCAATGAGGAGTATAAATGATGGTATCTGGAATCGTCGTGTAAAGGCCCTAGAGAAGCCCACTAGGGTTGAACATGACTCAATATTGGCCGCATCAGCCAAATACGTGAAGGCAATGTACGAGTTGCACAAGGATCAAACTTTTGATTATGAAGTAGGCAAGAAAATCATAGAGGAAGCCAATATTAAGGAGCATGACTTGAAGAAGGAATTAAGGTCAAACCAGGATACTTTCAAGAGCCTTCGCCAACAGCTTTGTGAAGCACAAGAGTTGGTGGATGTTAAGAATCAAGCGATTAATACACTGAGAGACTCCTTGGAAGATGAGATCATTAGTTTGCACGAAGAGCGTATGTCACAGTTAGACCAAATTCTAGGTTTGGAAATCACTGTGGAGGAACTCCAAGAACAGTTAAATGAAATCCACCAAGAAGTGCCACCTCAGGCGCACAATCAAGGGCAGGAAGCTGAAGCAATTGATGTGGTTATGGAGGAACATCAGCCTCCTGCAGCAGCAGTGGCACCTGTGGGGGATGATGAGGAAGGTTTTAATGAGTTTGCCCCTGCTAATGCGTGGCACCCACACGGGAATGCCAGGTGGATTTCAGATGAGAGCAGTACCGAAGAAGAACTAGAAATGGAAGAGCCAATGGAAATAAATGAAGAAGAAGAACCTACTGAAATCCAAGGGGAATCAGGTATGGACTCAAGGGATACAGAAGTAGGAACCCACTGGGATGGGAATGAGGTTACCTCAACCTATCATATGCCAGGACATGTTTTAATGTCTGCAGATGAAGTGAAGCTGCAAGCTGCTATGGATAGGTTGGGTATTAATAATCATGACTTAGGGTTGTATCCGTATGGAGGGTACTAGTTCTAAGAAGAGTAAGGTGTATTAGAAGAGTCTTTGCTTTCTGAGCAGTTGAATAATGGCATTTGTACATTTTGTATCATGCCAAGTATGTAAATTTTCTAAGTACTGTTGACTCAGTTGGGTTGAAAGTTGATGTATGTACTAAAGGTTTGTAGTACTTTGAATCCTCCAGTTTAGTGAAATAAAGACTCGTATGGAAGTTATTAGGTTGTATAATGAAGAAGTGAGATTTTCTTACTTATCAGTGAATGTTGAAAGTTATATATTGGATAAGCTTATTTGGAACAATGGCATGAGATTTTGACATTGGTTTATTTCATTTTTGTAGAATGAGTCAGTCGGGCTCTGGCAGGGGGACCAATGGAGGAGATCCTCCCGGGCCACCCAGCTTGACCACCGTTTTGGCCGGGTTGGCAGAAAACTTTGCCCAAAATAAGGAAACCAATGCTCGAATGTTGGAGATATTCTCACAAGCATTTCCGGCTGGATCAAACCGTAGACCAGAACCAGAAGTTGGAGTATCTTATGCAAATTTTCTGAAAGTCGATCCACCAATTTTCACTCAAGCCAAGCCCTTTAGAAGCGGATGAATGGGTCAAGACTTTAGAACAAAAATTTCGTGCCGTACCTCGGTGCACGGAAACCCAAAAGGCGGAGTATGCCGCATTACAACTGCAAGGTCCTGCGGTAACTTGGTGGGCAAGTTACCTAGCCAAGCAACCCGCAGGCAAAGAAATTACTTGGACTGAGTTCAAAGAAGCATTCCATGATCATTTTGTGCCTGATGGATTGATGGAAATTAAGCTGGGGGAATTCTTGAACTTACGTCAAGGTAATTACATACTTGGCATGATACAAAAATGTACAAATGCCATTATTCAACTGCTCAGAAAGCAAAGACTCTTCTAATACACCTTACTCTTCTTAGAACTAGTACCCTCCATACGGATACAACCCTAAGTCATGATTATTAATACCCAACCTATCCATAGCAGCTTGCAGCTTCACCTCATCTGCAGACATTAAAATATGTCCCGGCGTATGATAGGTTGAGGTAACCTCATTCTCATCCAGTGAGTTCCTTCTTCTGTATCCCCTTGAGTTCACACCTGATTCCCCTTGGATTTCAATAGGTTCTTCTTCTTCTTCTTCATTTATTTCCATTGGCTCTTCCATTTCTAGCTCTTCTTCGGTACTGCTCTCATCCGAAATCCACCCGGCATTCCCGTGTGGGTGCCACGCATTAGCAGGGGCAAACTCATTAAAACCTTCCTCATCACCCCCCGCAGGTGCCGCTGCTGCTGCAGGAGGCTGATGTTCCGCCATATCCACATCAACTGCTTCAGCTTCCTGCCCTTGATTGTGCGCCTGAGGTGGCACTTCTTGGTGGATTTCATTTAACTGTTCTTGGAGTTCCTCCACAGTGATTTCCAAACCTAGAATTTGGTCTAACTATAACATACGCTCTTCGTGCAACCCAATGATCTCTTCTTCCAAGGAGTCTCTCAGTGTATTAATCGCTTGATTCTTAACATTCCCCTAATCTTGTGCTTCTCAAAGCTGTTGGCGAAG
>OAMR01000032.1:419989-449185 GCA_900205405.1 Echinochloa crus-galli
CTTCGCCAACAGCTTTGAGAAGCACAAGATTAGGGGAATGTTAAGAATCAAGCGATTAATACACTGAGAGACTCCTTGGAAGAAGAGATCATTGGGTTGCACGAAGAGCGTATGTTATAGTTAGACCAAATTCTAGGTTTGGAAATCACTGTGGAGGAACTCCAAGAACAGTTAAATGAAATCCACCAAGAAGTGCCACCTCAGGCGCACAATCAAGGGCAGGAAGCTGAAGCAGTTGATGTGGATATGGCGGAACATCAGCCTCCTGCAGCAGCAGCGGCACCTGCGGGGGGTGATGAGGAAGGTTTTAATGAGTTTGCCCCTGCTAATGCGTGGCACCCACACGGGAATGCCGGGTGGATTTCGGATGAGAGCAGTACCGAAGAAGAGCTAGAAATGGAAGAGCCAATGGAAATAAATGAAGAAGAAGAAGAAGAACCTATTGAAATCCAAGGGGAATCAGGTGTGAACTCAAGGGATACAGAAGAAGGAACTCACTGGGATGAGAATGAGGTTACCTCAACCTATCATACGCCGGGACATATTTTAATGTCTGCAGATGAGGTGAAGCTGCAAGCTGCTATGGATAGGTTGGGTATTAATAATCATGACTTAGGGTTGTATCCGTATGGAGGGTACTAGTTCTAAGAAGAGTAAGGTGTATTAGAAGAGTCTTTGCTTTCTGAGCAGTTGAATAATGGCATTTGTACATTTTTGTATCATGCCAAGTATGTAAATTTCCTAAGTACTGTTGACTCAGTTGGGTTGAAAGTTGATGTATGTACTAAAGGTTTGTAGTACTTTGAATCCTCCAGTTTAGTGAGATAAAGACTTGTATGGAAGTTATTAGGTTGTATAATGAAGAAGTGAGATTTTCTTACTTATCAGTGAATGTTGAAAGTTATATATTGGATAAGCTTATTTGGAACAATGGCATGAGATTTTAACATTGATTTGTTTCATTTTGTACAATGAATCAGTCAGGCTCTGGCAGGGGGACCAATGGAGGAGATCCTCCCGGGCCACCCAGCTTGGCCACCGTTTTGGCCGGGTTGGCAGAAAACTTGGCCCAAAATAAGGAAACCAATGCTCGAATGTTGGAGATATTCTCACAAGCATTTCCAGCTGGATCAAACCGTAGGCCAGAACCAGAAGTTGGAGTATCTTATGCAAATTTTCTGAAAGTCGATCCACCAATTTTCACTCAAGCCAAGCATCCTTTAGAAGCGGATGAATGGGTCAAGGCTTTAGAACAGAAATTTCGTGCCCTACCTCGGTGCACGGAAACTCAAAAAGCGGAGTATGCCGCATTACAACTGCAAGGTCCTGCGGTAACTTGGTGGGCAAGTTACCTAGCCAAGCAACCCGCAGGCAAAGAAATTACTTGGACTGAGTTCAAAGAAGCATTCCATGATCATTTTGTGCCTGATGGATTGATGGCAATTAAGCTGGGGGAATTCTTGAACTTACGTCAAGGTAATCGGAACATCCTCGATTATACCAAGACTTTTGAGCATCTTGCCCAGTATGGACCCGAACATGTTGATACTGATAAGAAAAAGATTCGATGCTATATTCGGGGCTTGAACGAAAAGATGCAAGATAAGTTGTCCACCACCGACTTTACTGAATATAAGGTACTTGTTAGCATGGCTATCCGTGTGGAAGAGAAGATGGTGGCTTTAGAGAATTCCATGAAGCGCAAGACTCCACCTGCGGGACCTATGGGCAATGCTCCGCAAAGAATGAAGATGGTATATCAGACCCCATTCAGGCCTGTTTATAGGCCTCCTCAGCAGCAACAGCAACAAGGGATGGTGAGACCATCCTATTATGCTCCACGTCCAGCCGCTCCTCAAAATACGGGAGTCCGCAATAATGCTGGGTCATCCGGCCAGCAACCATGTTATAATTGTGGACAACCCGGACATTTTGCTAGAGACTGTAAATTCCCAAGGCAAATGGGAAATTATAAGGCACCTACGCCAGCACCAGCCCAGGGTTCAAACTCGAGGTTTGTCAAGAAGAAGCTGCTTAATACTAGGACTGGGCGGGTTCATTTCATGAATGTTGAAGAAATCCCAGAAGGAGAACCGGTGCTAGCGGGTATGTTTTCTATCAACAATCATCCTGCAGTGGTTTTATTTGATTCTGGTGCCTCGCATATGTTTATCAGTAAATGTTTTGTTTTTAAGCATCGGTTAGAGATACAAGATCTGAACACCCAGTATGCTATACATGCACCTGGTGCCGTTCAAACTACCCATCAAGTTGCATGTGGGGTAATTTTAGATTTTGGTGGAAATAAGATGACAATAAACCCTTTAATACTTGAGAACCAAGGGATTGACCTCATCCTAGGGATGAATTGGATGAAGCAGCCAAAGGTATTGATCGATGTGAATGCTCGCACCCTTCAACTGAAGAATCTGGGAGACGAGTCATTTTCAATCCAACTCCCAGAACATGAAAGATTTAATAAAGGGGTGAATAAGCTTGAGGCCAAAGATTTGAAAAATATTCCAGTTGTATCTGAATAATGTGTTTCCGGAAAAACTACCCGGATTACCACCAGACAGGGCTGTGGAATTTAGTATTGAGTTGGAACCTGGAACGGCTCCGATATCTCGAAGACCTTATCGCATGCCGCCAAAAGAATTGGCAGAGTTAAAAACCCAGTTGCAAGAATTGTTGGACAAAGGTTTCATTAGACCCAGCTCTTCTCCTTGGGGTTGTCCAGCAATATTTGTCAAGAAGAAAGATCACACGCTACGGTTGTGTGTGGATTACCGTCCCTTGAATATGGTAACCATTAAGAATAAATATCCTTTGCCGAGAATTGATCTTCTATTTGATCAATTAATTGGAGCTAAGGTCTTTTCTAAGATTGATCTTAGATCCGGTTATCATCAAATTAAGATCAAAGCTGAGGATATACCCAAGACCGCTTTTTCTACTCGTTATGGATTATACGAGTATCTGGTAATGTCTTTTGGACTAACCAATGTGAAAGTGCATCTAGGCTCTCCCTAGTGGGTTTTGGTTGAATGATGACAAATGTAACCAAAGGACTAATGGTTTAATTAAGTTCATGGACAGGTCGTAAGATGATAAAATTTCATGTGTGGAACTTGATGATAATGCCCTCAAGAATTCATGGTGGACGGCGAAAAAGATTGAAAGATTTAAATTATTTTCTATTTTGAATTTGAGTTAGGAACGTCGTACTATCAAGGGGGATACGTGTTGATCAAGCCACGGATGTCTAAATGCTCAAATAGATCTAACCAAGTCGGGAATCAAATCTCTTGTCTCTTGTTGTTGTATTTGTTCCTCTAGTTCACACTTGTTCATTGTGTTCATCGTGTTCCTACTAGTTCATAGTTGACTTTCACATAATTGCTCCGATCTACTCGTGTGTGGCAAGGGGCCGGAGTATCCAACCCAGATCTCGTAGACAGCATAACGGCTAGATTTTGGGGGCCGAGTATTTATACTCTCACACCCCTCCCCACTTGGCTGCCGACTCCACTTGAAAGAAACACTCTCTTGAGCCTCCCTTTCACTCCCTCAACTCCCTAGAGCTAATCCTTGTGAGATTTGAGAAGGGGATTGAGTGAGGTTGTGGATTTGAGTGTGGGTGAACTCCCTCAACTCCCTAGAGCTAATCCTTGTGAGATTTGAGAAGGGGATTGAGTGGTTGTGGATTTGAGTGTGGGTGAGCATCAACTCCAACTTTGAGCACTTGAAGCATCTTTCGGCCATCGACTCGCGTTTGTTACTCTTGGAGCTTTTGCTCCTAGACGGCTAGGCGTCTCCGGCGAGCGCTCAACTTGTGTGAGCTTGCCCCGGAAAGTTTGTAAAGCCATCCCCTTGGGGAAATCATAGTAAGTAACTCTAGCTTGGCTTTTGGGCCCTAGGGAGAGGGTAGAGTTGTGGCTCAACTCGGTCTCTTTGGAGGCACCTCAACGGAGACGTAGCTTCTTTTGGGAAGTGAACTTCGGGAATCAAATCTCTTGTCTCTTGTTGTTGTGCTTGTTCCTCGAGTTCATACTTGTTCATCATGTTCTTGCTAGTTCATAGTTGACTTTCATATATTTGCTCTGATCTACTTGTGTATGAGGTTTGTGGTGCAGCCCTTAGGTGGAAAAGGATCCTAGGACGATTTCCCATCTTTCTATTCAAAAGAAATCAGCTAAGTTGTTCGAAATCATAGAATCACGTGCTCACTCTTTTCTGTCATAGGAAACTCCGGGAACCTGCTAGATACTCCAGCTCCTGGAGCCGGAGTATCTGATAGGGTGCCGGAAGTTCCGATAACTAATCCGAGATTGAGTTAAATTGTGTGCAGATTTTAAAGAAGATCCTATTCACCCCCCCTCTAGGCATCTTGTGATCCTTTCACAATGCCCCAGCACACTTTATGTATTTGATGAATTCAGTATTTATGCCAGAGCTGGATAAGTTCATTGTGGTTTTCATCGATGATATCTTGATATATTCCAAGAATGAAGAGGAACATAGAGAACACCTTCGGATTGTTCTGGAAAGGCTAAGGGAGCATAAGTTATATGCAAAATTGAGCAAATGTGAGTTTTGGTTGAAAGAGGTTGCATTTTCAGGGCACATCTTATCAGCTGAAGGTGTGGCCGTAGACCCAGGGAAGGTTCAAGATGTATTGGATTGGAAGCCACCCACTACAGTTCATGAAGTTAGAAGTTTTCTGGGATTGGCTGGTTATTATCGTCGTTTCATTCCAAACTTCTCCCAGATTGCCAAACCAATAACAGAGTTGGTGAAAAAGGAGGTTAAATTTGAATGGAATGAAGAACGAGATGAAGCATTCAACCTTTTGAAGAAACTTTTGACCACTGCCCCAGTGTTAGCACAACCCAACATGGAGAAACCCTTCGATGTATTTTGTGACGCATCTGGTAAGGGTTTAGGTTGTGTTCTTATGCAAGAAGGAAGAGTAATTGCTTATGCTTCTCGACAACTTAGACCACATGAAGAAAATTATCCCACCCATGATCTAGAGCTAGCAGCTGTGGTCCATGCCTTAAAGATTTGGCGACACTATCTTTTAGGTAGTGTCTGTAATCTCTATACGGATCATAAGAGCCTCAAGTACATATTTACTCAATCCGAGTTAAATATGCGACAAAGGAGATGGTTGGAGTTAATCAAGGATTATAATTTGGAAATTCATTATCACCCCGGAAAGGCCAATGTGGTAGCAGATGCTCTGAGCCGCAAGACTTATTGCAATTGTGTTACAGCATAGTATTGGAAGTCAACTTTGTGTAGAGAGATGGAGAAGATGCATATAACTATGGTTGCGCAAGGAACTCTAGCCAATGTGGTTATCAGCTCAGATCTGCGAGATCGAATCATTGAAGCCCAATTAAAAGATCGAGGTATGAATTACCTTAGGAAGAAAATGGCAAGAGGAGAGAAATTATGTTTTCAACAGGATGAAAAAGGAGTACTATACTTTAAGAATAGGATTGTGGTGCCTAAGGATATGGAGATAAGAAAACAAATTTTGGATGAATCCCACGCCTCAAAATTCTCCATTCACCCTGAAAGTAATAAGATGTACCATGACTTAAGACAGAGATTTTGGTGGACAAGAATGAAAAGGGAAATAGCCCGTTATGTCTCTGAATGCGACGTATGCCGAAGAGTTAAGGCAGTTCATCAGAAGACAGCTGGACTACTTCAACCGTTGTCTGTTCCTCAATGGAAATGGGAAGACATATCCATGGATTTTATTGTCGGTCTACCAAAAACATCAAAAGGATATGATTCTATCTGGGTGATTATTGATCGACTTACCAAATCAGCACATTTTATACCTGTCAAGGTAGTTTATACATTTAAGCAGTATGCGTTGATATATATGAGTAGGATTGTGTCATTGCATGGAATACCAAAAACCATAACTTCGGATAGGGGATCTCAGTTTGTTTCTCGATTTTGGGAACAACTGCATGAGGTTATGGGTACTACCTTGATAAGAAGTTCAGCCTATCACCCTCAAACCGGAGGACAGACAGAAAGAGTTAATCAAATTCTGGAAGATATGTTGAGAGCTTGTGTCCTTACTTTCTCCAAAAAGTGGGACGAATGTTTGCCATTGGCGGAATTCTCTTATAACAATAGTTATCAAGAAAGCATTAAAATGGCACCGTTTGAAGCCTTATATGGGAAACGATGTAGGACACCTTTGAATTGGTCTGAAACAGGGGAAAGAGCAGTGTTTGGACCTGATTTTGTGATTGAAGCAGAAGAAAAGGTTCGTGTGATACAAGCACACATGAAAGCAGCTCAATCTCGACAAAAGCACTATGCTGATCAACATAGGCAACCATCAACCTTCAGTGTGGTGTTGACACAAAATATGCAGTTCGCGCCAAGCACACAGCAAGCCGAATTAGCTAGCTTCAACACGTGGCCCGTGCGTATGAATCCGAAAGCGTGCCAGTCAGTTTGCCTGAAAACTAACAAAGGAACAAAAACGTTTAGATCAAAACCTGGAACGTGCCGGGTGAGACCAGACAGTTCCATATTTGCGGCATTGAAGCCAATCTCAAGAGACATATAGCTACAGACAAGCTATCTGTCGTTACTCAGAATATCATTCGGCAATCGATAGAAGCATGTAAGAATCATACTGCCGAACGCACAACATCAGCATGACGTAAGATCGGACTTTAAATAAACAAAGAGAGCAAAGTATATCCATGACCGATTAACGAGGACAGACGTGTTATGAGAATAAATAAAGGGTGAGGCATGATCATAAATCCGCAGTAAACAAGAATGCATAGGCCGAAAGCAGCACCCGTCAAGCATGATAACAAACAAGTTAATCCACCGCATGATACAACTCGTTTGAGGCCACACCACCAATCAGATTAGATCAATCCACCGCATGATACAATCTAACCATGAAAAGCTAAAAGCATTCAATGTTTAAATACGAACCCACAACACAGTCGCAAATTTACATTGAAACAAGAATGCATAGGCCGAAAGCAGCACCCGTCAAGCATGATAACAAACAAGTTAATCCACCGCATGATACAACTCGTTTGAGGCCACACCACCAATCAGATTAGATCAATCCACCGCATGATACAATCTAACCATGAAAAGCTAAAAGCATTCAATGTTTAGTACGAACCCACAACACAGTCGCGAATTTACATTGAAACAAGAATGCATAGGCCGAAAGCAGCACCCGTCAAGCATGATAACAAACAAGTTAATCCACCGCATGATACAACTCGTTTGAGGCCACACCACCAATCAGATTAGATCAATCCACCGCATGATACAATCTAACCATGAAAAGCTAAAAGCATTCAATGTTTAGTACGAACCCACAACACAGTCGCGAATTTACATTGAAACAAGAATGCATAGGCCGAAAGCAGCACCCGTCAAGCATGGCAACAAACAAGTTAATCCACCGCATGATACAACTCGTTTGAGGCCACACCACCAATCAGATTAGATCAATCCACCGCATGATACAATCTAACCATGAAAAGCTAAAAGCATTCAATGTTTAGTACAAACCCACAACACAGTCGCGAGTTTACATCGAAACAAGAATGCATAGGCCAAAAGCAGCACCCGTCAAGCATGACAACGAACGAATTAATCCACCGCATGATACAACTCGTTTGAGGCCACACCACCAATCAGATTAGATCAATCCACCGCATGATACAATCTAATCATGAAAAGCTAAAAGCACTCAATGTTTAGTTACGAACCCACAACACAGTCACGAATTTACATCGAAACAAGAATGCATAGGCCAAAAGCAGCACCCGTCAAGCATGATAACGAACAAGTTAATCCACCGCATGATACAACTCGTTTGAGGCCACACCACCAATCAGATTAGATCAATCCACCGCATGATACAATCTAACCATGAAAAGCTAAAAGCATTCAGTGTCTAATACGAACCCACAACACAGTCACGAATTTACATCGAAACAAGAATGCATAGGCCAAAAGCAGCACCCGTCAAGCATGATAACAAAACAAGTTAATCCACCGCATGATACAACTCGTTTGAAGCCACACCACCAATCAGATTAGATCAATCCACCGCATGATACAATCTAACCATGAAAAGCTAAAAGCATTCAGTGTCTAATACGAACCCACAACACAGTCACGAATTTACATTGAAAACAAGAATGCATAGGCCGAAAGCAGCACCCGTCAAGCATGATAACAAAACAAGTTAATCCACCGCATGATACAACTCGTTTGAGGCCACACCACCAATCAGATTAGATCAATCCACCGCATGATACAATCTAACCATGAAAAGCTAAAAGCATTCAGTGTCTAATACGAACCCACAACGCAGTCACGAATTTACACTGAAACAAGAATGCATAGGCCGAAAGCAGCACCCGTCAAGCATGATAACAAAACAAGTTAATCCACCGCATGATACAACTCGTTTGAAGCCACACCACCAATCAAATTAGATCAATCCACCGCATGATACAATCTAACCATGAAAAGCTAAAAGCATTCAGTGTCTAATACGAACCCACAACGCAGTCACGAATTTACACTGAAACAAGAATGCATAGACCGAAAGCAGCACCCGTCAAGCATGATAACAAAACAAGTTAATCCACCGCATGATACGACTTGTTTGAGACCACACCACTAATCAGATTAGATCAATCCACCGCATGATACAACCTAATCGTGAAAGGCTAAAAGCATTCATTGTCCAATGCAAACCCACGAACACACGTTCACTCGTAAAAGCACTGCCGAATACGGCTACTTAGCCGAATCGGGGTCCATGGCGAAGGAACAAGCCTAATCGGTAAAGATAAATCTATCAGATCGAATCGAATTCTAATCCACCGGATGATTAGCTCTAAGACGACCCAAAAACCTGCATCTACCGCATGATACCCGGTTCTGTCAAGATTTACACGATCCCGACAAGCTTGAACCCGCGACACGTAGCAACCTAGATCGGTTTCGGATTCGGCTATGAAGGGATAAGTCGTCGCACCGTAAAGCAGAGCCGATTCTAGCCGATCTAGATTGGGCAAAGGTGTGTTGCATGAATTAAGCACATAGTAAAAAAGGAGCAACACGGGGTAACTTAATGAATCTGTTAGATCTTGCCGAAATCTAACAGAGCCGATAACTTGGTCCATACTAGATCTTAGCCCACCGCATGGCTCATGACCTAACAGAGGAACCTTCTTGAAACCACAACTTAAATCCACCGGATGATACTAAGCATGGTAACAAGACTACTTGCATCAAAGCTTAAATCCACCGCATGATACTAAGCATGATACAAGGTTGCCGGTACTTACGGAGGTCGACGGATCGATGACTCCTCTCGAAGAACTCGACGACTCGACTAAAGGACTCGATGTTGGCACGGGGCCGGTTTGTTGTACGATTGATTGTATATCCTTTTACAACTGCCATGGGTTTATATTTATACCCAGGTCTTGATACAACTCCTAGTCGGACACGACTACAACACTCGTTTCTAAAAATAAATGACGAATCTTCGTGCCCATATTGCTTTCCTTGTTCGAACCGGCCTTTTCCTTATATTGATCCACGTCATCATGCCTTCCCGAATGCTACCGCTTTCGCATGCGGAACAATGCCTCTGCCGAATGATGACGCATTCCCGACCGCAGAGCATCTTTGCCGAATGCTTCAGAAAAAACCCTTTTAGCCGAATGGCATCCTTCTACCAAATCCGGCCCACATGTCAGCCTCTTCCTGGTGCCAATTTTTGGTGTCAACACATGCCCCTTCAATTTCGGGATAAGAGGTAACTTTTATCTCGGAATTGACCAAAAGCACTTAACATTTCCAAGTTGGTTCTGCTCGGCACCCGCTTCTCCTTCCGAATCTTCAGAGCTCTCATCCGGATCCGAACCCTAAGTCATCGTCTTCCAAGATCCAACCTTCAAATGGCGGACCAAGATCTTGCTCTCCAGGTAAACTTCAATCCCCTCAAGCATGTTCGGCACTCTTCTTTCGATTTGCATTTTAAATTTCTTCTCATCCCCTTTGATAGGCCCTAGCTGCCGAAATCCTCATCCCTGTTGAGGAAAAATCTCCATCCTATTTCCTCGGTCCCGTAGGAGATTCAGATCCTTCTGAAATCATTGCGGCCGAATCTCAGCGGATTCCTTTTAAGATTTCACTGACAAAACCTCAGGAGTGGCAAGATGCCTTCAAGAACTGGCCTTTGCCCCCAATCGCCGGATGGAGAAACTGGTACAAAAGGATCTCTGACGATAAAAGTCCCCAGACACAGAATTGGGACAGCCTTCGTATTTCTCATTGCTTGGAGCTATCTCTAGCTGAAACACCAAAGAATGAGAACCTTCTGATCGCAGCTTGCCACTTCTGGTCCAATGGTGCAAATGCTTTTCTCTTCGGCCATGGCCCAATGTCCCCTACCTTAGCCGATGTCTACATGATGACCGGCCTGAATGTTACAGGAACTGTGCATCCATATGACCATAAAGGTTCCTCCAAGCAGACAGGAGTAAGAACAGGGGTTGGATACAAGAGATATATCCAGAATCATATGTCTGATGGTCCTCTGACTGATGTCGAATACAGAGCTTTCCTGAACATGTGGCTATGCAGATCAGTCTTTTGTGGCAAAGCCAATGAGCCAACTTTGAATCATATCGTGATGGCCGAAGAGCTGGCTGCTGGAAAAGTCATCCCACTTGGGAAATACCTCCTGGGAAGCGTTTACCATATGCTCAACCAAACCACCCACCTGATGCACACTAGCAAGAAGATCCCCTGTGTCAATGGTCCCTGGTGGTTCGTCCAGATGTGGCTGCAATTATATATGCACCAAATCGTTGCTATTGATCTCAACAGCCGAGACTTCCCTTCAATCAATTATAAAGAAGGAGAAACCCGAAGAACCAAAGGTTGTCAAACTTATGGAGAAGCTGCCTCCACTGTATCCATCAACAAGACCATCGGTGAACTATTTGAGCTCTTCTTCAGGGGTTTTGCCAATCCTCTTTGGTTCCCTTATTTGGACAATGACAACCTTACTCTCCCTTGCGAATTCAGCTTTGAGACTGGATGCACTGATGTACAATCTGTAGCAATTTTTAATGCCTTCATCCAGCCCTGCATCCTGCCAGCCGAATTCTGTGGAGGGAGGCTAGTCCAAAGCACTTATGAATATTATCAGCCAAACATGATGGCTAGACAGTTGGGATGTGGCCAAGTGCCCCCTAGGCTATTCCTCCATGAATTCCTCAGGCCTAGGGAGATAATCAAGGATTTCACAGAAACAAGAAGGATTTTCAACTATAAATGCTGTGGAACTATTTATGCACCTGATCCTTTTGTGCCAATAATATCTGCTCATCCTTCCTTCACTCTCTGGTGGCAAGAATTCCATGATCATATCTTCAACATGCCAATCCATCCTTTCTGCCTTGAATTAATGCCTGATTATCAGCCAACTGCAGAGGTAACATGCTTATTCCTTTGTCTCTCTTAACAATATTAGCCCCAATCAATTCTGACTCTATTATTTTGCAGGACATAACACCTGCCCCTCTTGCCAGGGTAATTTTATACAAAACTGCAGGCCCAATCTCTGCTTTGGGGCACCAATCCCCTACCTTGGCTCAGCTGATGGCTAGACAAGCTTCTTCAGATCCAATACTCACTAGACCATCATCTGTCAAGAGGAAAACCCTCCTTATAGCTGCTCCCTCGGTTGTAAAGAAGAAAAGAACAAGTAGCAAAACCAAGGTCAGAGTCCTTTTTCTTTGACTATAATGCTTTTGGTGTTTTTGCTCAGCTTTGTTTCTTTTTGATTTCAGTCCAAAGAACAACAGCCAGCAATCAGTACAGGTCCTGCCGATGCTCCAATGATTGGTAAAATTTTCTCACATTTTTGTCTTTAAAGTTCCTCTCCATCGGCATTTATTCCTTTTCAGTTTCAGAGCAAATCTCAATAGACCCAATTTCGGAGAATCCTCCTTCTCATCAAGAACTAGCTTCAGCTTCTCCTGATGTTCCTCAACTAGAAGCCTCTTTTCCACCAACAGATCTTCCAAGCTCTCCTCAGCATGACATACAAGAATCTTTGCCTGAGCTCGAGCTGCCCTCTCTTTCCATCCAAGAGACCAGGAATGAGGTAGAGATAATTACCCAGTCTTCCAGTTTTTATTCAATGGATCATCAATAATTCGGCATAATCTTCTTTCAGGAGAAAACCACTTCTTCACCCAGCTATTCATTTGCTGTGGATGATCTAGTTGCCGAACAAGGAGAAGAAACCTCTTCTGGTCAAACTTTATCAGAGGAGAATCAAGCAAAACTGAAAGAAATCCTCTCTTTTCTGCATAAGGACACTCGGGAACAAGTTACCAATGCTGATCTTTTAAGAGATTTGCTTGAATCAGTTGACCAAGATCTTCCTGCCGATATCAAGACTTCTTTAGATCCAATTTCCAGATTGGATGATCATTTTATCGCAGTGAAACAAGCTCTGAAGAATCAATCGGCTCAACCAGCCTTGGAGCAAAGGAGAACTTTGGTTAAGCAATCTGTAAAAGATCTGCATACTCAAGTCCAGAATGATAAGGAATTATTAACCAAACTGGAATCTGAACTTGAAATGAAGGAGATCAGAAAAGCTGCACTTGAAGCCGAATTGAAAAATCTATCGGCCGAAATTGAAGCTGACAAGAAGAAAATAGTAGAGCTTCCCAAGCTAACAGAGAAGAGGCGAAAGGAAGCCTTAGCAGCTTTAAACGAAGACAAACAACTCAAGGCGAAGCTCGCTGCCCTGACCAGAACCCAAGAAGCTGATAAAAACTTATTAGAGAACATCAGCAACATGATATCAAATGCCAAAAATGTAATCTCAAAGTTCTTGGGTGTGTGAATTATGTTTGATAGCCGAATGTTTTATTAACCCTGTAATCTTGTCATCCTTTCAACTCTGTTTTTCTTTCATTCGGCAAAGTTGGCCATAATAGTACTTAGACCCGAAAACGCTTCAACTATGACATAGCCGAATCCCATCCAGTCAAAGCCGAATACGACTCGATAAGAATCCCAAACGACATGAGAACCGATCGGCTGGAAAATCCTTTCCACCTTCCGAACTCTTCGGAATACGTGCCACGATCTTTGGCCATGATTTTCTCTGCGGGTTCTATAAATAAACACCCAAGCAGCCCACAGTTTCTTCACCAAGTTCTTCGCCTTCCAAGTTCTTGCCGGCCCAAGCCATTCTTTTCCCCATCCACAGTATTTCCGAGGAAATTCCAATGGCCGACAACAACAGGAGGCGCCCGGCTGCCGATGAGGCCGAAGGAAGTCGTGCCGGCGCTCGCCGCAGGTGAGTAGCTGCTTGCTTCTCTTTGTTCTTCTCGAGATTTCCTCCCTCTTTCTTGACGAACCCCTTTGTTCTTTCAGGGTAATCCAATGGATTGCCGGCGCCGGTGCGCCAGTCGCAGCTCCAGCCGCCGCTCCTGCGGCATCTTCGAGTTCGTCCAATCGATCTCTCGAATCGGACGACTACCGCTACACGGACGGCGATGCTCGCCGATTCAAGGCGGAGCGCGACGACTCTCGTCGTGAACTGGAGGCTATCTCCAAGCAAGCCGGGATTGCTGACCTCGAATGGCAGCACGAGCGCAAGCAACTGCTCGAAGTCATTGATGGTGAGTCCTGCAATCTGCTCAATCTCAACCTTGTCCCCTAACTGATATTATTCTGCTGCCCCTTTTGTAAACTTGCAGCGCGTGATGCCGAACTCGATCGGCTAAAGGCGCTGGCGAATGAGCTGGCGAACAAGGTGAATGCTCCTGGGGACACACCAGAAGCTCGCCTCGGCGCGGTGGCGGGCCGCATCGATGAGGTGGCCTCGCACGGCATCCGTCTGGGCACTGCCGCAGGCCTAGTCGCCATGTCGACGCACACCAATACCGACTACTCCAGGCTACCGACCGGCTTCGCTAATGGTAACCCGGAGGAGATCGATGACATCGAGGCTTCCATAGATCGCCTTGATGCTCATGGCGCCGCCATTGCCGATTCCATTCATCCTCAGTCCGTTTTGAACAAGCTATTCCATTAGTTTGTACTAGGGATTTATGGAATTTCGGCAATAAAACTTATCTTTTGTGATCTTGCATGAACATCTGATGTAGTATATTTTTGTGCTAAGGGCAATACATTCAGTACTGGCCATTTTCCTTTTCTGTCAACATTTGTTCTGAAGGCGATTTCTTCCCGAAAATCGGCTGTTCGGCAAATTAATATATCAATCACCGATCGATTTCAACACTGGGATAATACCTTTTCAAATATCTTCCATTTATAGCAGAAGCAAATTCTTCTCCCAATAATGTCTTCAAAATATATGCATTTCCAGGCACGCATCTAACCACTCTGAAAGGACCTTCCCAATTTGGAGACCACTTGCCGAATGCTGCATATTTGGTTCCAATCGGCAATATCGCTTTCCAGACTAAATCACCTTCTGTAAATTGCTTAACTTTCACCTTCTTATTGTAATACTTAGCAACTCGCATTTTGTTCTTCTCAATATTCTCCAAAGCCCTGAGACGAATCATATGCAAATCTTCTAATTCATCCATCATTAAATCTTTATAATCTTTAGAACTTAAATCCTTTTGCAACTTTATTCTCCTTGAGTCTAATTGTATTTCCCATGGCAAGATAGCATGATGCCCATACACCAACTCATAGGGAGACGTCTGTGTAGCCCCATGTGGAGCCATTCGGTAAGCCCATAAAGCCTCACTGAGTACCGAATGCCACTTTCTCGGCTTCTGATCAATCTTCTTCTGTATAATTTTAATCATAATCTTGTTAGAAGCCTCTGCCTGACCATTAGCTTGGGCATAATAAGGAGAAGAATTTAACAATCTGATGCCCATACTTTCAGCAAAATCTCTGAATTCTGAAGATGTAAATTGAGTCCCTTGATCAGTGGTGATTGTCTGAGGAATCCCAAATCTGTAAATGATGTGTTCTTTAACAAATTCAACCATATTCTCCGACGTCACCTTCTTTAATGGAATTGCCTCAACCCACTTGGTAAAATAATCGGTTGCCAAAAGCACAAACTTATGCCCCTTGCTAGATGGAGGATTTATTTGGCCAATCAAATCTATTCCCCATCCTCTGAATGGCCATGGCTTGACAATGGGATTCAAAGCCGATGCCGGAACTCTCTGAATGTTTCCAAATTTCTGACAGTCTTGACATCCTTTATAATATTCAAAACAATCTTCCAACATTGTCGGCCAGTAATATCCAGTTCTTCTAATAACCCACTTCATTCGGTAGGCCGATTGATGTGCTCCACACAACCCATCATGTACTTCACTCATCAGCCTTTTTGCTTCTTCATGATTTAGGCAATGTAACAGCACTCCATCCAGGGATTTATAATACAAATTATCATCAAGAAGAACAAACTTTAAAGCTTTATACCTGAGCTTTCTAGAAACCTTTCGGGACGGATTCTCCAGATAATCGGCAATCTCTTTTCTCCAATCATCTTCTGCCAGATTACTCCCGAATGCATATACATCATTAGCAAAAACTTCTCGAAGCTCTTTATAACCTGATGCACTTTGGGCCAATCTATTTGCCTCTCCATTATCCCCTCTAGGAATGTGTTGTAGAATTACTGACCGAAAGCTCTTCAATATTTCTTTGCATTCTTCATAGTAATTCCTCAAGGTATCACTTTTGCACTCATATTCACCATTCAATTGCTTTATGACCAATTCTGAATCTCCAAAAATTTCAACCGCAATGGCATCTGCTTCTTTCAAATATTGGAGTCCTTTAAGCAATGCCTCATACTCAGCTTGATTGTTAGTAACAGCAGATTGAATAGGAACAGCAAACTCAAATGTTTCTCCTTTGGGTGAAATTAATAAGATACCTGCTCCACCACCTTTGTTGCATGAAGATCCATCGAAGAATAACACCCAAGGAACAATGTTAAGCAAATTTATCGATGTATCATGATGTTCAGTAATGAAATCGGCAATAATCTGTCCCTTAACAGCCTTTGCCGATTCAAATCTTAATTCAAACTCAGACAAAGCTAAAATCCATTTGCCAATCCTTCCGTTCAAAATCGGCATAGACAACATGTGTTTTATCACATCAAATTTTGAATACACAATGCATTCGGCATGTAGTAAGTAGTGCCGAAATTTTGTACAGGAGTAGTAAACACATAAGCAAAGCTTCTCTATAGCCGAATACCTTGTCTCTGGATCTAGTAACTTTCGGCTAAGGTATGCAACTACTCTTTCCTTCCCTTCAAATTCTTGAATGAGGGCCGATCCAATAGTTTGGGCATCGGCCGCCACGTACAACTTGAAAGGCTTGTTCAATTGTGGAGGCACCAATACTGGTGGCTTCTTCATGTACTCTTTTATTTCATTAAAAGCCTTTTGTTGTTCGTCACCCCATACAAACTTTTGATCCTTTCTTATTTTCAATAGTGAGGAAAAGGGCAACACCTTTTGTGACAAGTTTGATATGAATCTTCTCACAAAATTTATCTTGCCAAGCAGTGATTGTAGCTCTTTAAGATTAGTTGGAGGAACAATTTCATCAATTGCCTTCATGCTTTTCTTACCAACTCCTATTCCTCCTTCATGTATCAAAAATCCCAGAAACTCTCCAGCCGAAACTCCAAAAGCACACTTGTTCGGGTTCATCTTAAGCCCATGCTTCCTGGTGCATTCTAGAGTTTTCCTTATGTCGGCCAAATGAGACTCATGATCCAATGACTTGATCACCACATCATCAATATATATTTCCACAATCTTGCCGATCAACTCATGAAAAATATAATTCATAGCCCTTTGATAAGTTGCACCGGCATTTTTCAATCCAAAGGTCATGACAACCCATTCAAACAACCCTATGTGTCCAGGACACCTGAAAGCTGTCTTTACTATATCTTCCAATGCCATATAAATCTGATTGTATCCTGCGTTACCGTCCATGAAACTGAGCACTTTGTATCCAGCAGCAGCATCAACCAATGAATCAGCAACAGGCATTGGATATCCATCCATGGGTGTAGCCTTGTTTAAGTCTCTAAAGTCTATGCAAACCCTCATCTTTCCATTTTTCTTATAGACAGGAACAATATTAGAGATCCAATCCGCGTATTTACAGGGCCGAATGAAATTTGCATCTAGTAATCTTTCAATCTCCTTTTTCACATCGGCCAACACTTCTTCCTTGTAGATTTTTCGGGGTGGTTGCTTGTAAGGTCTGTATCCAGGTTTGATTGGCAACCGATGCTCAACAATAGAACGGTCTAGACCAGGCATCTCCGAATAATCCCAAGCAAAGCAGTCCTTGTATTCCTTTAACAATGTTACCAACTTTTCTTTGAAAACCGAATCCAAGTTAGCACTGATAAATGTCGGCCTTGGCTTGTCACCATCTCCAATGTCCACTTCTTCTAATTTATCGGCCGACACAAATCCACGTCCTAATTTTCCATCAGTTCCATCAATTGGATTTTCCATCAAAAATTACTATGAGAGCCGACTGCTTCGATCGGCTGTTGATCACTGCTGGCTGGTGCCACAGGACCTTCTCCCCAGTCTTTGCCTGAGAAACAATCTATGCCTTGATATTCCCAGAAAGCTGGTTCCATATTTGCCACGCTTATTGAATCATCTGCTTGGACAATCTCCACCTCATCATCTATCCACTGAATAAGCTGTTGATGCATAGTAGATGGAATACAACAATTTGCATGAATCCAATCTCTTCCAAGCAGCAAGCTATATGCCCCTTTGCCCTCAATGACAAAGAAAGTCGTAAGCAGAGTCTTGGACCCAATCATCAGATCAACATGTACGCATCCCTTGGTGTCCGAAGGATTTCCAGCAAAATCATTTAGAATTATGCTCGTTGGTGTCAAATCTCTAAGACCCATACCAAGCTTCCTGAATGTGGTATATGGCATTACATTGACAGCAGCTCCTCCATCGACAAACATCTTGGTCAATGGTTTGCCATTAACATATCCCTTCAAGTACAGTGGCTTCATGTGCCGATTCTGGGTTGGCTTCTCAAAAACAGCTTGTTTGTTCAACATCAATTGTGCCATTAGCCCAAATCGTTCGGCATCATTTATATCGGGCAATATTTCTTCCTGTACAATTTGATCAGCTGGAGCCATAAATTCATTCGGCAGAAAACATACCATACATGTAGGAGCCGAATGACCATGTTCGTCAGGCCTGTCTTTTGGGAGCCATATTGATTTCACCCTAGGCCTTGCTTGCTTTAATTCTTGATTCCTCAGGCGTTGAACTCTTCTCTTCTGACTCCTTCTTAAACCAGGTGGACACCACTGTCCTTTTTGCCAAACATACTCACGGTCTTCTTCCTCATGATCAATCCATCTGCAATCAGCATGTCTCTTTCTTGGTTGATCATCAAAACGCCGATCATCACTAAGATGCACCCTACCAATTCTTTCATGGACAGATCGGCGATTGGCAACATTTTGCCTATGTTCGACATACCCATTATTGCACTCAGGACAGTTATTCTTTGTAGGCAGCTTTAAACCTTCGTTCCAACAGTGTCTGAAGAATGCACACCCCCAATGCGCTCGTTCCTGCTCTCGAGCATACTCTTCTTGTTCTTCCTCAAACCTTTCTTCTTCGCGCCTTCTTTTCTCCTCCTCGTATTCACGCCTTTGAAAACGCTCTTTTTCTTGCTGACGCTGCCATTTGTTGAGGAGAATACGTGTAGTAACTCTAGGTCTAAAGGATTCGCCCACTTCAAATCGGCTATTCGGGAACCGAAGATCTTTCTGGCGAATCTGTTCAATTGTGATCTGCCGAGTAGGATCAACTGAACCATCCTGCTTTGCCTTCTTTGAGGTTAAAACTTTCAATCTTCCCTTTTCTCCAGATGGAACAGCATTTACCATATTAACCGAGAACCCGATCATATTCTGAGGGAAAGGGTTACTGTCCAGTTTCATTTTGTTGTCGAATTTCAAATGTCCTTCCTGGATAGCTTTCTGAATCTTCATCCTAAAGACTCTGCATTCATTAATGGAATGAGAATTTCTATCATGAAACCCACAGTACCTCTTATCTTTCACTCCATCGGGCCGAAGCATAGAATGCCCCTCTGGCAATTTGATTCGGCCTTCTTTCACCAGGAACTCAAACAATTTGTCTGCCTTAGTCACATCAAAATCATATGTTCCTTTCATCTGTTTGATCCATCTTTGAGTCATTGTAACTGGTTCTTTGCTCCACACTATCTCTGCTGCAGCTATTTCCTCGCTATCTTCATACTCATCTTCTTGATCTGCTCTTTCAAGGAATTGGTTATAGATGTCAGCTACATCATTATTTTTAGCAAATCTGACATCTTTCTTGAAACCATACGCCTGGTTACTCATCAAGGCCAATCTGTGCGACAACTGGCCCAAATCATCAAACTCCATCCCGAACAGCTTCTCCCGAATGGCAGGCAGCATGCCAGCTACAGCCATACCAGCCAGCTGGTCATCAGGTATGTTCAGAGAAAAGCACATACTCTTAGTTTCCCTAAACCTCCTGAGGAACTCTGTAGGTGTTTCATTATTCCTCTGCCTTAAGCTGGTCAAATCAACCAACTTTTTCTCGGTACTGCCAATGTAATAATGAGCATGGAATTTCTGTTCCAGGTCCTTCCAAGTACAGATCGACTGAGCAGGCAAAGAAGCAAACCACGTAAAAGCTGAACCCGTCAGTGACAAAGGAAAGTATCTAATTCTGAAAGCCTCATCTGCCGAAGCCTCTCCAAGCTGCATCAGATATCGAGCTATATGTTCCACAGTACTTGTATCATCTTGTCCTGAAAATTTAGTAAACTCTGTAGGCACCTTGACTCTATTCGGCAATGATACCCTTTGGTACCATTCAGGGAAAGGAGACGAGTACATGTATCCCTGATTTTTAGGCTTCAGACCGAATTGATTTTGCAATACATCGGTCATTTTTTGCACCATGAGGTCAATACTGGTGTCTTGATTCCCTGGTCTCCCAGCAAGCATGCCTGCAGTACCAACGTACCCAGGATTCGGGAGGGCGTCGATAGCATTGTAATCCATAAACTCTGAATATCCGTTTCCATATAAATCCCTCTGCAGTCTGTTGTTCAAGGGAGATATCTTGTAAGCAGAAGCAGGCGGATTCCCTGTGGTGCCGAATGCCATATCACCGTATGTGCGAGTTTTCGGCAGTGCAAGCTGAGGATCTTGCCGAATCGGTTGTCCATTTATATCTTTAACACCAGAACCTCCAGTTTCATCAGCATTTCCTTTACCATGTGGTTTCTGAACTGGTGCTTGAACATTGAAGTATGTCGGGCCACCCAATTGCCCATGTGTCTGCTCAAAGGGTTTATCCACATGCTGACCAAAAATGCTTATCATTGTATGCCGAAAACTGTTTAAGAACGCAGCATTGTGATTGGTCATTGTCTCTCCCAAAGCTTTGTATAACAAGCCCGAGAATCTCTCCCTCTCTTCTTCTTCAGTAAGATCAGATTGCCCAGGAAGGAGAACTCTTGGCAGATCGGACTTGAGAAAAGGTGCACCACTCCTGTTCTTGGCGAAAGACAGTAAACATTTGTTAATGAATTGACTAGCAGCAGCCTTTACCATCTGTTGATGCTCTTCAGACAATTCTTCCAAAGTGACATCCATGATGTCGCTCAACTCAGGCATCTTGAAAACTTGTGTGTGTCCCACCGGGCGTGCCAAAAAGTGTGTTGACGTAAAATCCGCACCTCACGCCAAGCACACAGCAAGCCGAACAAAGCTGGCTTCAAACGTGGCCCGGGCTTTCGAATCCGGAAGCAGGACCCGAACTATCAAGAATTTTAATCTTTCGGGGGTCTTGTTGTAAAAGTGTTTTGTTTAAACTGTTTTCTTTTATTTTAAAAGCTTTAAACTTGTTTTAAATGCTATAATTTGTGTAAGTGTCCAAAATTAGTAAAACTAATTTTGTTAGCTTTGTTAGATTTTTCTCTATACTTTAAAAATGTTAAACTTTATAAAAGTTTATATAAAATTTAGGTTATTTTATATGCTTTTCTTAAAAGAATTTAAATAAGGAAAAATAGTGTTAAATAAATAAAAATTAAGTTAAATCTTTTCAAATTGAAAATATTTTATAGATTGAAGCAGAAGAAAAGGTTCGTGTGATACAAGCACACATGAAAGCAGCTCAATCTCGACAAAAGCACTATGCTGATCAACGTAGGCAACCACCAACCTTCAGTGTGGGAGATTTTGTCTATCTGAAAGTATCCCCTATGAAAGGAGTGCAACGATTTGGAGTCAAAGGAAAGTTAGCTCCACGTTATGTTGGACCATACCAAATCCTTGAGCAACGTGGTCCTGTAGCTTACAAATTGGCACTTCCTGTACATCTATCAGCAATACATGATGTGTTTCATGTATCTCAACTTAAGAAGTGTGAGAAGTGTCCGAGGGTACCAGAGGAGATTATTGAAGATCAGGATATTCTGTTAGGACCAGACTTGACATATGAAGAAAGACCTATAAAGATTTTGGATCAAAAGACTAGAGATACTAGGAGGGACAGTATCAAGTTCTACAAGGTACAATGGAGTAACCATACCGAAGATGGAGCTACCTGAGAACAAGAGAGTTATTTAGCCTCTAAGTATCCAGAGATTTTACAAGAATATGTAGCTTGAATACCCGGTATCCTATGATCAGATCAAGAAGCAATCCCACCATCCAATACTTTTGTAGAAATCAGTAATGGTTATATGTCTGATATATTTTCCTTTCCATTTCACAAGTCTTATATTTGCTCATAGGAATCTCGAGACGAGATTCTTTTAGGGGAAAAGGTTGTGACATTCATGGTGTTATACACCTCTAAAGCAATGTTTAATATGAGATTAAGCCCTAATGATGTTTTAGAGGAAAGTGAGTTCAGTAGAGAGAACCTTGGTAAACATTCAGTAAACTGAAATTTTTGGATCAAACAAGTGTCATGGTGCCATCTTGGAGCTTAAATTTGTATAGAATTTGTAAATGAATTTTGGTCAAGAACTAGCACAATGGAAACAAGAAAACCTCTACTACACCTGGAAATACCTCATGATCAAAGAAAAGATCAAATGCTAATTTATTTGGATGATCAAAGATTGCAACAGGAGCTGTTCTTGCCAGCTACAGTAATCTGACGAAACTGCAATTCTTTCAACATTTCTGATCCAATCTTCAGAGCTCCATAACTTGAAATCGATGAAGTTTCTGTCTTCAACTTGAATACCAATGTTGTACCCAAATGTACCAGCTACAAGTTTGATTAAGGTCGATTGGGTACATGTTACACAAAAATCTGACTTAAAGGCCAAGATTCAGAGAAAGAAAAGAAGAGAAGAACAAGAAGAGCAGAGCAGACACGGCAAGCCGCCGTGATGTTTCCACCGCCCTTGACCACGGTGAGTTTTGTTTCAAATCTCCATGCGTCGGCGAGCTACACATCCAGAGCAGGCAGGCAGCCACGACGTGGCAACAAGATCTTCACGGTGAAAATTCAAATATATACCGAGTCCATCGTCATCCTCCCGCCGCCGTCTTTCACCGCCATCTCCACCTCGCCCCAAAATTCGCCGTCGTCTTTCAGCCAGGGTGCAATTCCTTGCGCCCACACCTCCACCACGTCCTCAGCAACGCCCCCGATCAGCTCAAGTCCAGCCGCCAGCCCCACCGTCGCCGCAAGCCATCGTCTTCAACCTTCCGCCGCCGCCGACCGTTTTCAAGGTGAGCTCCGAGGGGAACTAGGCTAGCACGTCTTTGGGCTCGGGTTAGGCTCGCGGATAGGTTCGCTAGGTCCTTGTGGTGCTCTAGGGCTAGTTCTTGGTCTGGGAGCACGCGCTGCCGAGCCGGAACGCGAGCGCCGCCGCAGAGCGCGGCCGCGCCATGGGGGTCGCCATGGGGAGCCATGCTCCGGCCCTTTAGCTCAACTTGTTGCTAGTGTATCGTGTAGAGGAAGTTCTCGTGAAGCTGTAGGACAAGTTCATGTCACCGGACTCGCCGCCGTTTAGCCGGCCGACGAGCCCGAGCGGAGCGCCACCGCTGTCACCGTGGAGCGCCGCCGTCCGGTCATCGTTAGTGGGGGTTTGACCTATGGGAGTGCTCGCCATGACAAGCTAAAGCCGCTGGTGCACTCCTCATCGCCAGAGACCTCGCCACCGGCGAGATCAGGCCGAGCCGTCGCCGCCGGCCATGGATTAAGGCCGGGAGGGCTTTTTCGTAAGGAATTAGAAGTTCCAAGGGGTTTTTAGTAAAAAGTCTAAGTCAGAGCGCGGGAGGACTTGGTTGTGAAAGTTTAATCTTTCCAGGGCGGTTTTAGTAAAGTTGTTTAATTTAAACTGTTTTCTTTTATTTAAAAGGTTCAAACTTATTTATTTTGTTATAATTTCTATAAGTGTCCAAAAATAGTGAAACTAATTTTATTAGCTTTGTTAGATTTTTCCCTATATTTTAAAAATGATAAACTTTATAAAAGTTTATATAAAATTTAGGTTATTTTATATGCTTTTCTTAAAAGGATTTAAATAAGGAAAAATAGTGTTAAATAAATAAAAATTAAGTTAAAGTCTTTTCAAATTAAAAATATTTTATAATAATTAAGATAAGGTTAGTTTTAGTATGAAAATAATTTGAATAATTCTTTTATAGCTTTTAAAAATGCTTTTAAATAGTTTTAAATGTAGGGAAAATAATTTTAAGGTTCAAATGGGTGTTTCTATTGTTGGCTTGCAACTTTATCGTGAAGGAAAGTTGCATAGCTAGTTTTCTAAATCTTGCATGTTGCATTCATGGCATGTAGATACCGAGTTTGTGGAACCTGAGTACGTCGAGCTACAACCGGAGGAAACACAGGAATACGAGGAGGTGGTCGTAGTGGAAAAAGAGCCCGAAGCTTCAACTGATGACACTAACCTCGTTGCTGAATCAGGCAAGCCCCAGAGCATCTACACCTACTATTTTACTTATTATTTCATGCGTCCAAACTATTTTAATTTATGCATTATGTCTAGGAGTTATTATGAAACCCTTTGTATGCATGACATCCTTGACTAAGGACATCTTTACCACCTATTCAAAAAGATCATGAAACCTTGCTTAGTAAGCTTAGCAGATACCTATCAGGCAATTGTGGTACCAATCTCTATGATACACATAAAATATGGAGCCTTGCAAATTGGAATTTGCTTGGTAAGTTAGACGAGGGCTTGAAAGGTTTGTTTCTGATTGAACTTATAGGCTAGCCTCATCCAACTATAAATGTTTGGTCAAGGACTCAGTAGTTGTTGACCAGAGGTCAAGTTTCGAACGTACTAATCACATACTGGAAGAATGGGGCCAGTAAACTGATGTAACTCAGTTACACCGTGATTGGAACTATGGCTTGCCCAGTCGGAGAGAGGCAGTAGGCGGGAGTGTAGTCTGAAACTCATAAGGGGGTCAGGCCAGACGTGGGGCCACTTATGGGGATGCATTCCTGGACTTTGGCATGAATAGTTTCGATCTCTGGAAGTGATGTGAGCGAAAGGTTGCCGCGTGCGGTTATCCGGGACGCGCACGTGTCGTGTGATTAGGTCTTTACCCTGCAGGATGTACAATTGATCATGATCGTCGCACTTCTCGATATGAATACCGCTTGGTCACTGATTAGCAACTTAGTAAGATAATTATGAGAAAAGGTTGAGGTTGTGGGAAGTATCATTGGAGTGTTCGATTGAAAAATGTTATATTTTTGCAAATGTAGAATTAAATAATTCCACTATAACATGGCTAAAATATTGAAAGTATAAGGACTCGTTTAGTAAGTTATACTAATTAGTCGGGTAAGTCTTGCTGAGTACTTTTGTACTCAAGGTACTATAATTTTGATGCAGAAGAGAAACCGGAACAGGTCTAGAGGTTCCTGAAGACCAAGTGACACGATGGGTCTACGTGTTCTCTTGACGATAACAACTTTTGAAAAGTCATGAGGCCTAAAGAACTTTAGTTTTCTTTTAAATTTTTTGTCTTGTAAAAAAATTATAGTAGTGTCTTGCACTTATGTTATGCACTACAGTTTGTAATAACTCGTACCTTTAAGTATTTTTGTAAAGTTTGTAATGTCTGTTGAAAGCTTCCTATGTAAGTGATCCTGTATGCATGGAGTTGTTCTCAGTTGTAAGATGGTGTTTCGGGTGTCTATGGACGCCTGACGGATACCTGGGTTACACTGTTTCATATGCATTGAGTCCTTATCTGTCTTGGGACAGGGACTAATGCATCTGAACCAGTTTAAACTGAACGGTTCTGCCACACTGCTGGAGTTGCTTTAAGCGGTCTCATAGATCGTCTCATGCAGAGCCACATAGGATTTTTGATGATGTGGAGGAGAGAGCGAGGTGAGAGAATAAGGGCTAAATTTTAGAACTATGAGACAACTTCCTCACCATTGTACGAGCTTTGTTGCCATACAACCCATCATATTTCTTTGTTTTCCATAAATTAAGGGATTTTGTATTGTTACGAGACAACTAAAACAACTTATTGTACAGGTTATAAGCCGTCTCAAGATTACGTATCGTTGTATGAGACCGTCTATTAGACGATACCAATGTACCAAACCTAGAGTCCATCGAGGCTCCATTCCTCCCTTTCTGGCAGAC
Organism: Echinochloa crus-galli; assembly: GCA_900205405.1. Classification (NCBI taxonomy): domain Eukaryota; kingdom Viridiplantae; phylum Streptophyta; class Magnoliopsida; order Poales; family Poaceae; genus Echinochloa; species Echinochloa crus-galli. The sequence continues at coordinate 445,832 of OAMR01000032.1, forward strand.
ATGCATGCGCATTTGCCCACGATCAGTTACCATGGCCATAGCAGCAAGAGGCAGACTCCGTGATCAGTTACCATGGCCATAGCAGCAAGAGGCAGACTCCGTGCGCCTGGGGAGTTCAGCAAACAAACAATATTGATCGGACGATTCCAGGTAAGCGTGTATTTGTTCACAGACTGTTTCGTCAAGCGTGGTTTGATAAAAAAAACTTGATAGATGGGTTGTAAGAAGGGTAATGTTTCAATAATTTATGAGTCCATTGGTCGTCGATAGTTTTGGATTATGAGTATACTAGCAAAGGCACATGTGCGCACGCACATGTATAAAATAAAATAAATTAAACATAATATATAAAACAAAAGAGCCTGGAACAGTCAATTTTTTGTTGCGTTTTTTTTTCTTCCCTCCCACCAAAGCCCAATAGGTGGGTCCTCTGTGAGAGGGTGGGGATGGATTTTTGGTGGAACGTGTTTTCAATTCTCAGGATCTTTTTAGTATAAAATAATAGAAGATAGATAGGTTGGTTTGATTTTCCAGGAATTATAGTTTTTTATTATATAATTAGACAACTTATATCTATATGTATAGCAAAAATCATGCACGTAAAAAAGCAAACAAGCTACAGACGCGGATGAAGTAGCTCTCAAATGCTGATAAATTTGGCGCTCATCTATCAAGCATTGCAATTACAACACTTTGGTCAAGGAGAAAAAAAATAGCACTACACGATTGCTTCACGCATCTAAGCTGTTAATCAAACCACCTTAGACAGAATCCATATATGCAGAATCTGCACACTATGACCTTCAACGTTAAGCCGATAAGCAATCTCTGCAGCAACTATATCAGCGTAGTCCATAACTACACAATTTGATAACATATACCATAATAAATCCACAATCATTTAACTACTCCTTCCTGATAATATATAAAATAGTCCTTTGGCAAGAAACTTAAAAAATGAGAATTAGGCTACTAGACCACATCACCACAATATGACACAATATTCTCTACATGACTATTTGTGAAAATAATTGTAGCATGGCAACTCAAGGCCGGTGGCCCTAGAAGACTGCGCCTACATGGTAATCATTACAAAAGAAATTCCGACATTTGTTAATTAATGGATGTTTGTACAATTGTATTGCGGGTTTGCAGATTATTGCAGCAAACTTATCATTGCCTACTATTAGTGATGTCCAGAGGACCCAGGAATTCAAATTAACGTATAAACTGTAAACAGAATTTGTTCCTCTGTAATCTACTTGAACAAAATTTGTTCCTCTGTAGTCTACTCTGTGCCCTTGGCCGCCTTGTATGAATTCACTAGCTGCATCTGTACATCTTGCGAGACAACATTGTGCTCCAGATACTCCATTGTAAATTCTCCTTTCCCCTGCGAGAAATGCAAGGAAACAGATAAACAAAATAGAAAAACTGAACATTTTTCTCCAGTATTTACAAACTCTCGTGCTGCTGCAGGGGTTGAAACAACTTAAGGTTATGGAAGTGCATGTGCTCGACAACGGGTGGGAATGACAGGCACATTCCAGGACATTCAAAGAACCTAGCACATGTTTCACAGCAAGCAATTCTGAATAGAAATATATTCCAAAGCAGTATGAAAAGGAAATCAAAAGCAAAGATCACGGCTCAGGCACATTAATTGCTAGTCTCCAAGCGCTCCTATCCATAGCTAAATCCTTAGAGATATTCCACTCTTTAAGGTCTCTAATAACCGACTCGTCCCAAGTTAGTTTGGGTCGCCCTCTACCTCTCTTAACATTATTGGCCCGCTGTAGAACCCCACTACGCACCGGCGCCTCAGGAGGCCTCCGTTGGACATGTCCGAACCATCTCAACCGATGTTGCGTCAATTTCTCCTCAATTGGTGCCACTCCGACTCTATCTCGAATATCTTCATTCTGTATCCTATCCCTTCTTGTGTGACCACAAAACCAACGCAACATACGCATCTCTGCTACACTCAGTTGTTGTATATGTCGCCTTTTAGTAGGCCAACATTCAGCACCGTATAGCATCGCCGGGCGAATCGCCGTCCTATAGAACTTACCTTTTAGCTTTTGTGGTACCCTCTTGTCACAGAGGACACCAGAAGCTTGACGCCATTTCAACCAACCGGCTGAAATTCTATGCCTAACATCTTCATCAATGTCACCATCCTTTTGCAGCATCGATCCTAAATACCTAAAGGTATCTTTCTCGGCCACCACTTGCCCATCAAGCCTGACATCTCCATCTTCATATCTAGTCTCACTGAAATCGCACATCATGTACTCGGTCTTAGTCCTGCTAAGTCTGAAACCTTTGGACTCTAACGTATGCCTCCACAACTCTAACTTCCTATTAACACCTGCTCTACTCTCATCATACTATATTCTTATGAGAAACTGCAATTAATAAATTTATCTTGTATCTACGAAATCCTAAAAGTGCTAATGTTATCTTGGTGGAAATTGCCTTCTCCATAAAACTAGCTTGTGGGGGAGTGCTCTAAGAGATTTATAACTGTTGGAGTATGTTGTATATAGTCCATAGGGCCCATGTATACTAGGCCCATAGAGGCCCATGTACATCAACCATATAACCCACCCTTCTAGGGTTGGAGGAATACACAGCAATTATTCCTCTATCACCTACTAACCTTCATAGGTAGGTCTAGTCCTGATGAAGATGTATGCAACGACACTCCTAGATCAGCTGAACCTGCAATATTAAGAAAAAATCAGTCTTCATGCTTAGAAAGTCTTCAAGTTTGGGTAGGATTTGTGCTAAACAATCAGCTGCTATACCAAGCAATAGAGGGTAGTCCTCTGATGCAAGCCACATCGTCCGGAAGGCAACACGTCTCAACTTCAACCTTTTTATCCGATCCTCATATTTCTTCCTATCAGGTCCTTTACCTAAAGAATTGGAATCCATACATGAAAAAATCAACGGTGCTTACTTTGATTATTTATTAAATTAATATAGAAGAATGCATTATACCAGTGATAATGAATAGTAATCTTGGGTAGACAAATTGCTTCCCGTTCTTAATATCGAACCAAAGTTGCCCCTCATCCATTGAATCATCTTCACCTAAAGTTGCAGCAACACGTCTATCGTACATCAGTGCTGCTTCCAGAAGTATGCTAAAATCTTCATCCGGTGTCCTAGAAATATAAGCAGGGATTTATAATCTTTCTCATATTTGAATTATCCATTTAATAATCACAAGCAGAGAACATAGGGAAAACAATTGAAATGACAGCAACATTCAAGAGAACAGACCAGCTTGTGCTGCTCACAACAAGTGCGGGTCTGTTAGGCTTCAAGAAAATTTCACCATCAGTC
>OAMR01000032.1:449450-464764 GCA_900205405.1 Echinochloa crus-galli
AAAAAATGGATAAGGTGTATGCATTATGTGATGATCTGGTAGCTCTCTGCTTGCTGCATGTTTGCTCCCTTGATATAGATATTGCAACTCGAGCTGGGCTGAAATTGTTATCCCTAGTCTCAGAGCGCATGCCTGAAGACCGGTTCAAGTAATCTTGTGGCGATAACATCACATAGTTTGTGCTACAATCATCAATAACTTCCAGTACTTGCATATTTCTCGACATTGTGCCTCTTCTGACAAGGGACTTCGAAGAATACTTGAGGGAAAATTTTGAAGACTTAGCCACTCTACTTAACGAATCTGGTCTGCTAAGTGAGTCTGCATCTGAGCTTTCTGCGGGTTCCCCTTCCACAATGCGATAAGATAGTGGAATTGAAGAATGGTTTTTTATCCAGTAAGGAACAAATAATCTCAGTGTCTTTGGTGCAGCATCACTTGCTCCTAGGTCATGCTCAACACTAACACGTAGTCTCCTAATGTTCACCAAAATAAGTGAAATTAGAACAATATAACAATCAAAAGCATAATTCACCCGCCATTATCAAATACAAGCTCAACACCAGATGCATATTAAAAATAAGGTAGCAGTGGATTTGATTCAGTGGTAGCAAGTAGCAACAATGACCTTTTGCTTTCTGCACAACATAGATAATCATTGTAGGGTCTGTTTGGTTCATGAGCTTATCCTAGCCTGGTCAGAATCTGGAGCCAGGCCAACCCAAGCCAGGCTTAGAAGATGCAACGAAGCAACGTTTGGTTGGTTAAATTAGGTAAGCCTGGCTTATTTACGAGTGTGTTTGGTTGGGTGTATTGCTTGGTGAAATAACCTCGTCTTCTCTGAGGTAAGTTTACTGGTCGTCTCTAACCCGTCAATGCCCTCCTCTCCGGCGGCTCCTCTCCAGCGGCGCTGACCAGACCACGGTCCAGCACGCCGCCTCCGAACACGGGCACCACCAAGCAGTGGCCCTCCTTCCCCCGCGACAGCACATCCTCCTACGGCCGCTGCGCCAGGCTGAGGTCGCCTAAGTTCCCAACTGCAGGCTGAGGAGGTTCGGCGGCTGCGCCTCGAACCGGTAGCCAGACTCCGTGTAGAGCAGGTGGACCAGTGTGAACTTCAATCTCATCTCACGACACAAGCAGGCAAGCAACCAATCCAAGCAACGAGCCTTGCTTTACAATTTTCTCCCTCGATTTCCTCTCTGTTTTCTTTCTTCCGCCGGCAACAATAGACCAAGCAAATCAGTGCCCCTCTCTCACAATTAACAGCTTCTGCCAATCCCCTCTCTTCCAGATCATTCTAAGCAATAACACCAATAATTTTCCTTCCCTCTCATCCGTGTTTGATTTCTCCCTGTTTGCCACCAGCACCACACCGAGAGGATTTGTTGACAAATTGAGGGGAATCATGGCTGAATCGAGCTCCACAGTGACCGAATCGAAGAGATTCATGTCTGAATCGAGCTCCGATGCAGCCGAATCGAGCTCTGTTGAGGTTCTTCCCCAAGGTGCATGCTGGGCTGCATCTTCAGCACGGGAGTTCGACCGATGCTTGAGCAAGTCGATCTCGTGGCCATGGAGCCGGCGACGAAGCTGTACAGCAAGGCGCATGCCATGGACTCGCTGGTGCACGCGAGGAAGCACGAGTCAGGGCAAGAAGATGAAGGCCAGCGGTGATAGAGGCCGGTGGGCGAGTAGGAGCGAGGTCTGAGAGAGTCCAGGAGGTGAGCAAACTCGAGAGGGTGCGTGCACGAAGCCTGGCTCCGTGGAAACGCTCGTCTCCTGCGTTCCCAGCTAGCCTGGCTAAGACCCCCTTCTTGCACTAGCAGAGCCTGGCTATGATGCTTAGACAGGCAACCAAACATGCAGATGTTGGCGCCAGGGAGCCTGGCTAAGAGTTAGCCAGGTAACCAAACTGCCCCGTAGATTTTAGCTTATAAATCCAAGGGAAACAATACAGATTAAGTTTGTGTTGCCGATTAGACTATTACTCTATAGATAAAAAAAAAGATACAGCCACTTTTATGCTCAGTATCGAGCAGTGGCTGTGAGTAAACAAGAGGGAATTGATCTAATAACAGCAGTGAAAGTGAGCTTTTCTGAGGGCTTCACATTGTGGGTATTCACGGATAATGACATGTCCATGTCCTTGGCATACATTATGCATATGTCAACGCAAGCCTCTATGCATATCTCAAACTGTTTTGCTGAACGGTAAAAAAATGGATAAGGTGTATGCATTATGTGATGATCTGGTAGCTCTCTGCTTGCTGCATGTTTGCTCCCTTGATATATTATTGTTATCTTACTCCTGGTTTGTAGTTTTTTGTTGCTCTGGTTGCAATGTGGTGACGGGCAAGTGGATTTGGACGCACAAGCGTCGAGCTGATGGTACTCTCGAGCGCTACAAGGCTCGCTGGGTTCTTCGGGGTTTCACACAGCGACCTGGAGTTGATTATGATGAGACATTCAGTCCAGTGGTGAAGCCTGCTACAGTGCGCACAGTGCTCTCTATTGCTCTCGCTCGATCATGGCTTGTGCACCAGCTGGATGTCAATAATGCCTTCCTCCATGGCACTCTGTCAGAGACTGTCTATTGTAGCCAGCCAGCAGGGTTTGTGGACTCCAGTCGTCCGGATCTGGTCTGTCGGCTCAACAAGTCTCTTTATGGTCTGAAGCAGGCTCCTGGGGCTTGGTACTCTCGCTTTGCCACATTCTTGGTGACATTGGGGTTCACGGAGGACAAGTCCGACACTTCTCTGTTTGTATATCGACATGGTGATGAGGTTGCTTATCTGCTGCTCTATGTCGATGACATTGTTCTCACTGCCTCCAGTCAGCAACTGCTTCGGCGCATCATTGCCTCTCTACAGCAGGAGTTTGCTATGAAGGATTTGGGTCAGCTCCACCACTTCTTGGGGGTCACTGTGGAGACCCGCTCTTCTGGCCTCTTTCTTCACCAGAGACAGTATGCTCTTGATATCTTGGAGCGGGCTGGCATGTCAGATTGCAAGCCCTGTTCTACTCCAGTTGATACTCAGTCGAAGCTGTCTGCAGATTCGGGTGCTCCTGTGGCTGATCCTACTGCTTTCCGGAGCCTTGCGGGGGCCTTGCAGTATCTCACTTTCACCAGGCCGGACATTGCTTATGCTGTCCAGCAGGTTTGCCTCCACATGCATGATCCCCGGGAGTCTCACCTCACAGCATTGAAGCGCCTTCTTCGGTATGTCCGTGGCACTGTTGACTTCGGACTGGTTCTCCACCGGTCTCCTGCTGCTGAGTTGGCTGTCTACACCGACGCTGACTGGGCTGGATGCCCGGACACTCGCCGCTCTACCTCAGGGTATGCCGTCTTCTTGGGCGGCAACCTTGTCTCCTGGTCGTCCAAGCGGCAACCGGTCGTCTCCCGCTCCAGTGCTGAGGCGGAGTACCCAGCTGTCGCTAACGGCGTGGCTGAGGCGTCCTGGCTTCGACAGCTCTTGGCGGAGCTTCACAGCCCGCTCCCCAAGAGCACCAACCAAGTTTAACAAAGTGATACAAGATAAAAGTAGGGCATTCCCTATGTTGGAGTATATTGTATATAGCCCATAGGGCCCATGTATACTAGGCCCATAGAGGCCCATGTACATCAACCATATAACCCACCCTTCTAGGGTTGGATGAATACACAGAAATTATTCCTCTATCAATAACTATTATCTACAGATTAAAAAAAACCCATTAATTAGAACTTCACATGCAGGAGCACTTTTTATTCATGCTTCGTCATCCAAGAAACTAAAAGAAGTGGAACAATATACTGTAACTTAATTTGTCTCTTTCAGCATGCTACATGATTGAATTGATCCAGGTCTTTTTTTTTTACTTCACTTCGACTCATAATGCTAACAAAATTCTGAGAGTATTGTAGTGCAAAAGAGATAAATACATGCCATGATGCATCAGTGCTAACCATCATTTTTATCACTCCTTGAAACAAACCACAGAGGAATTTAATTCAAAATTTTGGAAATGTGGTTATCTCATGAAATAATCTCTTATTTTTATTAACTATTTCGATGCAGTAGATTACATATTTTTTCTAAAAAGCAGGTATGTGGTTATCCATTAAGTAGCAAACTTGTAAATCATAGTTGACAGAATAGATGTATGTGCATGTGCTGAGTTCAGCAGACACTGTACAACTAAATAACAATATCAAACTAAGTTTACCGTAATACTCCCTCTGTTAGAAATGTAGGTTTTCAGTTTAATCCTAAGTCAAACTACTCTACCATTATAGTCCCTCCATTCCAAATGTAGGTTTTTAATTCAATCCTAAGTCAAAATATACTCTAATTTTGACCAAGTTATAGAAAAAATATATTAACATCTGCAATACCAAATAAATGCATTATCAAGACAAAGGATGGTGGATTTAATGAAACTGATTTGATGTTGTAGATGTTGGTGCATTTTTCTATAAACTTGGTAAAACTTAGAGAAGCTTTACTTAGGACAAAACTAAAATGACTTACATTTTGGAATGGAGAGAGTAACCTTGTATAAGAGCATAAAAAACGGGTAGAATATGAAGAAAAAGAATATTGACCTGAGTTACTGATCGAATAGCTGTTGCATATCCAAACATATTGTTTAGAGGAACCTGAAAGAGAGCAGGACAAGAATAAGTTTGCAAAAGTGGTCAGCATAGAATTTGCACCAACATTAAGAATTTCAAAAGGTGCTGTCCGTAGTCGATCCAGCTGTCACACTCTGTCATTACTAAAAGATCAAAATGATACAGGTGTCACAATGGAACCTATGGTGCAAAATTGCACATGACCGCATTTATATTTAGGACAGTAACAAACACCCATAGGGTATCGTGCAGTGCTTTCAGTTCTTATGCCAGAGAATTGAAACAGAATGTACGAAGCGGAAATCAACTCCCTGATAACTACTCCCTTAGATTCAAAATGAAAGTGGTTTAGTACATCGAATAATGGTTTTTGCTGCTTCAATGATTCACTACACTTACCATTATTCGCTAAATATGAAAATAATCATAAAAATTTGCAAGAAACTATTATTCCAAGCTATTGATTAGTGATTGGATGAAAAGCAAGGAAAAACAACTGATTCAAAAAGAAGAAAAATGTGAAACTGGAAGTCAGGAAGGAACCAGGCATTCACATACATGGCAAACTAAAATTGTATCATCACCTTCCTGCTCATTTCCAACAATGATCCCTTTTCTCCTGTTTTCACATGAATAAAACAATAATTGGTATAGCATGCATTGAAGAATGACACAACAGAAGAAAAAATAATACCGAGGATAATTGCAGTAACAGTCTGCCAAATACAACTGAGCATTGTCATCAACAAGTGGGAGGGACTAGGACAGTTCGGCTCAGTCGGCAAGCCGCTCGAGCTGGCTCATTTATCTCGCAAGCTCGCCCGCCCAGGGGAATGTCTACCACAATGGTTGCCATGTGGGACAAGGGATGGATAATGAGCCGGCTTAGTTCGGCTCGGCTCGGCTCAGCCCAACAAGCAGCTAGAGCTGGCTCAATTTTCTCGCAAACTCAGCGGCACAAAGGGATGTCTACCACAATGCTTGGCCATGGCCTGGCGCAACGAGCACGACAAAGTCATCTCTCGACCATGCGTGTGTCTGCTCCATTCAGAACATGGGGGGCAGGGCAGTTGCTCATGCTTTCACTCCTCATTCTCCATGGGCCATGGATCACAACAGGGAATTCCAAACCAGGTAAACAGGGATGGGGTCCAAATTGCCATCCCTAAGGCTATGGTGTGTGGTGGCGGCTTCCCGTGTCAGAGGACGAAGCTGGGTAGGTGATGTGGTAAATGGTGGAGCTGGAGAGGTGGAGGGCGGAGACAGCTGGATCATGCGCCACGCCGCGTTGGACTGCGGCTATGGCCTAGGGGGCTACGGCTTGGAGACACGGAGGAGGGGGACAGAGTGGGGATGAAAAGGCAGTAGGGGGAGGATGGAGGGGGGCAATGATGGCGTGGAGACCCCATCCCTGACGTGAAACAGAACAAGATTGGAGAGACGTTAGCAAAAGACAACGAGCTGAGCCAAGCGAGGTAACAAATCACGAGCTTTTCGTCCATCATAAATGGGATTAGGCCCGAGTTGTTATCATAAGAGCCTATGGCACTCTTGTGAAGTGTGATTTATTTAGTGGTAAAGAAGCAATTTACCCCTAAGGAAACTGCAGATAAATATATGCATTTCTTAAGAATAAAAAGAGTACTAATGAATGATGTGCTGGCCATGATTTACCATAGATGCATAGCTTGTTGGAATAAAGCACTCACTTGTTCATATCACCAGTTACTGTGTCCTGGAACTCCGTCGGAAATTTCAGTTCCACCTTCATCACTGGTTCTAATATTACAGGTTTGGCAGCAGTGTAACACTGAAAAAGAAAAAAGAAATATTATAGAACACTTGACACTCATGTCCTAAGAGTTCACTAGAAACTGTGTTGTCCATGTCCAAGATATGGCTCACCTGTCTAAAAGCATAGATAGCAGCTAGTTTAAAAGCAAGCTCGCTCGAATCCACTTGATGTGAAGCCCCATCAGTCAGTACAATTCTAATATTTTCAACAGGATGCCCAATCAATGAACCCCTGCAGTACGTAGAATGGACACAAATGTTAGGCAAGGAAAAAGAAAATGCTATAAAAAAGTAAGGGAGACATGGACTCACGAATTGCAAGCTTCCCTAAAACCCTTCTCTATTGCTGGTATAAAGTTTGAAGGAATCGCTTGTCCGATAATCATGTTGTCAAATTCAAATTTACCATCAGAACCTGATGGAAGAGGTTCAATGTACCTGCATATTGTTGCTTGCCAATTTGTCATGACATTACCAAACGAACTCAACAAAATATGCAACATATTTATATATTTGCTTGCGCTCTGAGCACATAAAGACAACATATTATGTATAATGAACCCTACACATGGGAGCAATTCTCCAACACTTACAATATCACTCATACAAAATAAAATAAACAGGGAAGGAAAGAAGGAAGAATTAATGCATTTACTTACAGATTACTCCCTCCAGTAACAAATACTTGGTGTTTTGCGGTACGACACGGACTCTAGCCTCAGCTACTATTTTCTATGGGAATATATGGCATCCAATAAAGTTACGGGATGACGAAAGTGCATTTCAAGACAAACCGACAGATGTGATTTTTCATGTTGCCAATTGATCTATGTGAAAAATATTCATGGTCAAAGTTTCCCACAGCTCCCCCCATATGGCCATATATATTAATCAGAAAGCATTACCATTTTGATGTAAACAAACTGAAGATAAAAGCAAGTTACAGAAGCAGATTGTCAACGACGATTTGAGTAATATGAACTCACCCACAAACTCGTCCATATTGACCTTGACCACCAGATTGCTTTTTGTGCAAGTAATCAAATTCAGCACGCTGGGTGATGGTTTCCCTGAAGTTTACACGAGGTTTCCCTACCTTCGCATCCACCTATGTAAGTGTCAAAATTCCAGCATTCATTACAGGAAAGTGACCCACTTGGAGAAATCTCTAGTCACACAAGTATAACAGCAGAAGCTCCATAACGCCAGCAGACAAGAGTTAGTATGAATTATTAACATGTATTGTACTGCTGAGCAGCACCAAGACATGTACAAATGCCAAGCTGTGAACATAGTAAAATTCCCAATCAGCTACATTTTAGGTGGTTTTATTGTGGAGTTTCCAGGGTTTGATCAAGTTCTCACTAAGCCTCCAAACTTCAAGATGACTGACAACCGGTTGTACTATCCACAAAATGAAAGATGATCATAAGATCTTCCCTTGGTTTTGTGAGATAATCCAACAGAATTGTAGCCATCAGGATGGCTTGATGATCAATGACACCAACTCACCCCAGTTTGAGCAATTTTTCAAAATCCTATAGCTTGATGAGAAATACCATAATACCTCATTTTTAATTACTTGTAGCCATGAACTAGTCATTTGTGTCACGAATCTATGAAATAATTGATGTTTACTGTGTCAACATGTGAACAAATCTGAACTTATACTGATAGGATAAAATCCTTAAAAATGTAAGAAAACTATGAAGGCAACCAGAGCTGTCTACTTTATCTTACTGTCAAACGTGTATTTTCATTTAGGACATCTAAAATAGCAATCGAAATATAGGAATAGTACTCTTGATTTAAAAAAGTGATATACTTGTCCTCCAGAATCTTTAGATATAGGCGAAACTGCCAAGGACATCACAGGTTCAGGGACATTCATTGAAGTCATAGTATATTTCACTGTTCCATCTGTAAATGTATCGCCTATTGACAAAGAAAGTAGAAAGTCAGATGCAGAACAAATGAAGAAAACAGAACCACAAAAAGTATATCATTTGCATGGTCCATCTACTTACCTGATGCACAATCGACACCAAAAACAGCAACAATTTGGCCAGCATGTGCTTCTTGAATATCCTATATTGAATAGAAATAACATAAACACTAACCCCCACATTTTTTATGAAACAGAAAACTAACCCCAAAATTGATATGTTAATAAAACAAAATCACTGTCCCTTGCTTAGCTCGCTCTATCTTGAACACAAGTATATGAGATAACACAAATAACTAGTAACTCTAACTGTGTACTATATTGATCTTATAGCTTCACACTACAGGCTAACACAACTCACTTGATCAAGCACTTACACGTAGAATACGGCACACATATATACTAGGTTCTTAGAAGATGGGTACATGTCCGGAGGTAAAAACAGACATGCACACACATATCTAGTAACTTGGCAGCTCATGTCGCCTCACTTGCACCAAGCAAACTACTTTTACAGCTAGAAGTAAAAAACCAATTTTGTTCCATCTCTTTGCTTCCATGCATACACAGCATGTTCTTGATCCTTGTAGCAGTAAACTCTAAGGGCAAGTACATTGGTGCCGCCTAATGGGCAGTCTCCTGCATTGACACGTAATCTTGAGACTACTTAACAGACAATTCTGACAATAGGTTGTCATTTTGGTTGTCTCGTACCAATACCATACGTGGGATATGGGTACCATACCGAACCTGTCTAAACCTTGAGTCTTGTGTCACCATCAAGCCTCTCAACTCGACGATCTCTCTCCTACAAATCTATCACTCGGGTAATCCATAGTGGATTGCCGGTCCTTAGGTCCGACACCATATCCCTTAACTAGTGGGTGAAACAAGTATTGTGAGTTGCATGGCAACAACTTGTACAGTGGTTGAGAGTGGTCTCGTTATCCTCAATTTTAGCTCATGAGACAGTTGTTTTGTGCTTCTTTCTCTCATCATCAGAAATCCTATGTGGCAGCACATGAGACGATCTTTTAGACCGCTGATGTGCAGCAATGTACCTGCCCTAAGTTGACTAACCCCAGTAACAGATGTGCACTAGCTAACACTAGAAACATGATCTTCATCTGATTGAAACATATCATAAAAAATCTGATGCAACATACCTCCATCTCATTGGAGTGCATCCTTACCAAGCGAGGAACCTAGAAACATGTAACAAAAATTACAACAGGGATTCAGATAAGGCAACACTTATTTAATAGTAATGCCCTCATCCACCAACCAAAAGTTAAGGAAAAATAAAAGATACATGTAATGATCCAGAAGTCAGGCATCCAATGTGTTTTCTTGATACAACTGCTTGTTTTCATCAATCCTATTTAGCACAATCAGTGCTATCGAACAGCAATGCCACACTAATACAAAAAAATGATAACTCCATACATTTTAGGGTCATACGAAGCACAGCACAGAACACAGAATTTAGTGTTCTACTACAAAACACTGAACACAGACGAAAACAAGATTATCAAAAGATTGTATTTTCGAATATACTGGGTAAAATGCAAATTGGGATGTAATTTTTTATTTAAGTTCTAAAATATAAAATGCAGACAAATAAGAATGCATTTCATAAACATGAATGTTTACTCACTGCAAATTAAAAATAGATTGAAATATTCAACTTTAAATTCAATATAGAACTCTTCTAAAAATTAGGAATGCATATATTCATACTGATTTTTCTATTGAAAAGTTGAAAAATGGACATTGTATCTGCTGAAAATATCTAACTGCAAGGTCCGACTACAACAACAACAACAACAACATAGCCTTTAGTCCCAAGCAAGTTGGGGTAGGCTAGAGGTGAAACCCAAAAACAGAAATTAGAGTTAGGGGAAAAACAGAAAAGGAAGTAAGGATCACGGTTCTGTTGACACGGTATCTCAGATTTATAAAAGGCACGTTTGTCCCGCTGGACACGTACCCGAAATCTGAAGTCCGCCACCATCAACTTGTGTTGAGGTACAACACACTCCCCAGGTATCACCTTACAATCTAAGCACGCCCGTCTATCCTCCCGCCTTGCAAGGATAAAGTCAATCTGGCTCGAGTGTTGTCCACTCTGAAAGGTCACCAGATGAGATTCCCTCTTCCTAAATAGGGTATTTGCTAACAACAAGTCGTAGGCCAACTCAAAGCTCAAAACATCCTCCCCTCTTGATTCCTTGACCACAAAACCAACGCAACATACGCATCTCTGCTAGCACTCATTGCTGTATATGCCGCCTTTTTGTAGGCCAACATTCAGCACCGTATAGCATCGCCGGGCGAATCGCCGACCTATAGAACTTACCTTTTAGCTTTTGTGGTACCCTCTTATGTCCAACTAATAAACAAAATCAAGCAACACAAACTTCAATGAAAGATTGGAGCTTAAAAGAAAAAAAAACAAATATGAAGTATTATTTAAATTTACAAACTGTCATTTACAAGATATTTAATTATAACCTTGAGCTGAAATACAGTTGATTCAATTCTACACGCTCTACAATAAGCAATATCTTTACAGTTTCCCAAATAAAAATATAGCTGTTAGCAGGTACTCCCTCCGTTCCAAAATAAGTGTTCATTTAGAAAATTTCAGACAAACTACTGCTCATCACAAATGACCATGTTGCCCCTAATTACTCATGCTTTCTAAACAAATGACATGCATTGGAACTTGAAAAGTAGCATCAACTAACTATTTGATTGGCTCAATGCTCTTCTCTATACACTTTTTTATTAATGTAGTGGTTAGTTTAATTAGATGTGTGCATCAATATGACCTAAAAGAACACTCTTTGTGGGACAAAATTTGAATGCTATATGAACACGTATTTTGGGACAGAGGGAGTACATGGTTGCAACAAACAGGTTCCTAATATTCTCGAATTTAAAATTAGAAGGGGAAAATGGAGTACCATTTTTCTATTGTATCGAAATAACCTAATTTTGGTTTCCTAAACAAGAAGCATACTATCAATATATTAAACTATTACTAACTCAACAAAAGAATGATATGTCATGAAATGGCTGTCATTTCGACTCAACTGCCATTGATATTAGTTACTTGCTGTAATAACATGTATTTGTCTAGAGTAGAATTTGAAGTGCTCCAAAACCCACAATTTGAAATGCCTCCTTTTTTTCCATACAGTAAGGCCCTTTTATTTTACTCATAGCATATTCGACAAATAATCTTTTATAGTTTTATGGTCCTTCAAGTTGAAAATGTTGTTGTATTCAACTGTTAAATCCTTAAAGGTCCCTGCTCAAAGAACAATAGAAAGCAAAGGCTCAACTGCCTTGCTGGGACTTGGAAGTTGGAATTAAGCCTCACTTTGATTTTCTTCCCCGTGTTGACATTGAATATGAAATCACCCTTCCGTATCACACCATCATAGATTCTGGAAAGAAAAACGATAAGAATAAAGAACTTTTCTTCTAAACGAATAAAGTAGTTTATTAGGGATAAAATATCATATAATTATCTTCAACTAAAGAGATAATCAGCAAGAACACAATAGATTAGAAATTAGAAGAACAAAAAAATACCTTAGATATGTCAGCTGGCCAAAACGACCTTCCTCTAGCTTAAATGCTAATGCTACAAGTGGCTCAGCTGGAGTTCCAGCCAATAACACCTAAGACCAAGACAAAAGGTGTAACTCAATGTAAACAATAATAGTATGAAATTTGTCACTTAATATAATGGAGCACTGCAATAGAAATACTCAACAGTTTCAAAATAAGCTTCCTAACTGTCATGGGCAGTCGGCTGGGCCGACTAGGCCTTTTGGTCTAGATCCATTAGGGTTATGGTTGAGTTAGAGATAGAATTATCTTACTTAGGGATCAAGTAAACCTCTCTATATAATGAGAGGAGATGTATCAATCAAAGGCAAGCAAGAATTATCAAGAGAGATCCTCATCTAACTCTGGGCCTTGAGATTGGGCGCAGCCGTTGTTGGCGTGCCCTATCTCAAGTGTCCGGTTCGGCGTCCATCTACCCTCACAATTGCCAATTCCCCTTGTTTTGCATGATCCCCTAATCAGGGACGTGACACTAACCTTCTTACCATTACATACATTACCATCTCTAATCATTTATCATTTCCACTATTAGGATCGGGTGGTACATGATGGGAAGAGTTGTAAAAAGCAAAGAAAAGATACGTCCTATAGTTATAATGCAATTGTTGAAATCCCTTGGTACCTTCTCTTCCGATTTGTTTTGATCAAGGGCGTAGCTGTTAACTTCCAATGGGCATGGTAGATAGTCCATGACGCCATCAAGAAGTGGTTGAACACCCTATAAAAACAATCAAAACAGACAGTGTAAGCTCAAAAACACCAAGCAATCATCCTATGAATTATGTCACTGGTAGAATTAACAGTATAACTGCCAACATTGCATCGCAGCTGCTTGTATACAAGTTCTCATCCTAGAGCAGTGAAAAAACTTCATGGTCCTATCTCACCAAAGTTTCATAATTAGCCAATACCCACAGTTATGGGTATTCAAAATGGGCCTAAATCATCTATTTCAACATACAGCTATCGGGCTTTAACAAAATCTGTTTCAAAATTCCACAACAGTCTACTCAAATGTAAGATATAGTCTCTTTAATGTTTGTCATTTGTATAATTGTAGAGTTGTGCTCGACAGCAAAAGATCATAAATCATAAATTGCAAGGACCTAAGATATCCAAAGATGATAGATGGCACAAACATATTTACAGTTACAAAACAGGTTTGTTTGCATATGGTTAATTGAGATAATGTGTATTCTAAAAATAAATGGCCTGTTCAGTAGAGACTTTTGGGCTGTGCTGCAGCTGCAGCGGCAGCCACAGCAGCCACTCAGCAGCTGTTACAGTAAAACAAAAACGACTGCAACTAGATTAGATGCGAACCGAAGAGTGTGCTTGAGCATGCAGGCTGCAGCCAATTGGCTTGCATGAAGATGATGATGCAGCTGCAGCCACAGCCATCCAAAGAAACTGAAGCAAGCAGGCTAAAAATATCGGTGCATAAGTTCAATTTTTAATTTGCTACTTTCACGTTTGGATTTCAGGAAGACTGTCACCTGCATTTGTAGCATTAGGAAAATAGCAATTTGGGCTTTGGATACAGCCTTACTGTGACTTAGCGCCTATACTTTTAAGGTCTTGCACTTACCACTAGTACAAATATAATACTTAAAAAGGTTTTAGTTACATCATAATTACATGTCTTGCATTAAAGTTCTGAAATATAAAAGCTGTATGGCACATTCAGTCACTGCTGCCTGATTTAAATTTGTAATTTAGCTATAAGCAAAGTAAAATCAGTAACGATAAATTCTGGAGCAAATCTTTAGAAACACAGGTTTAGCAACCATTTTCATTATCAACCAAGATGATATGGGTCTTTAAGAACCACTTGCAAGAGAAACAAAAATTGCAGCCACGAACCTTATTTTTGAATGCACTTCCCATGTAAACTGGTATGAACTTCCGTGCCACTGTTGCTCTTCGAATGGCCGCCTGATCAAGAATATAACATCAAGCAGAATGACAACAATTTGCAAAGAACTAGCAGGTCATCAATTTATCAATATCATGCATTTCCTGGAATCTGATATAATCAGAAATAGGAAAGATGCAATCAAATGTAGATTTTGACCAAAAATTTATGTTCCAATAAGTTAGAAATATATCATCTCATAACTAACAAATCCTTGTGTGAACTCAAAACCAATAAGAAAAAACATCATCAGCATATCTTGAACATAAAGATTTAATTACAGCTAAATGTTTCACTTGCAGTGCATACAAATGCATAAAACATATTAGCTATAGTATAGGATCCAAGATTTCAAAAGGCGTTATTGATGAGGACATCATCTCTACAGATACAACCACACCCCACAGCAGTACCAAATCTAGCAATTCACAAATGTTACACAAGAAGAGATCGCAATGTAGTTGTAATAAGAAATCTAGGCATTGAAGATCAAGATGTTACATCATGATAGAGGAATTATTGTTGTGTATTCCTCCAACCCTAGAAGGGTGGGTTATATGGTGATGTACATGGGCCTCTATGGGCCTAGTATACATGGGCCCTATGGGCTATACACAACATACTCTAGCACTCCCCCGCAGTCTGAACTACCGGCGCAGCGGTGTTCAAGACTGGACAACAAAGAAAGGCAACACACTCCCCCGCAGTCTGAACGACCGGCACAGCGGTGTTCGAGACTGGACAACAAAGAAACGCTCACAACATGACTCCCCCGCAACCACAACTAGCCACCCGCTATGTTGAGGCTGGAGCGGAACTCCGAGAACGTCGAGGAGGGCAACCCCTTCGTGAAGATGTCAGCAAACTGGGAGGTGGTCGGTACATGGAGGACCCGAACATCGCCGATGGAAACCCGATCGCGAACGAAGTGCAAGTCAATCTCGACATGCTTCGTCCGCTGATGCTGAACCGGGTTGGTGGAGAGGTACACGGCGCTGACGTTGTCGAGGTAGACGAGCGTACTCTTGGGGAGCGAGCTGTGAAGCTTCGCCAAGAGCTGTCGAAGCCAGGACGCCTCAGCCACGCCGTTAGCGACAGCCCGGTACTCCGCCTCAGCACTGGAGCGGGAGACGACCGGTTGCCGCTTGGACGACCAGGAGACAAGGTTGCCGCCTAAGAAGACGGCATACCCTGATGTAGAGCGGCGAGTGTCCGGGCATCCAGCCCAGTCAGCGTCGGTGTAGACAACCAACTCAGCAGCAGGAGACCGGTGGAGAACCAGCCCGAAGTCAACAGTGCCACGGACATACCGAAGAAGGCGCTTCAACGCAGTGAGTGAGACTCCCGGGGATCATGCATGTGTAGTGTGTTTCTGTAACCATGAGTACATTTTGTAA
>OAMR01000032.1:466833-484589 GCA_900205405.1 Echinochloa crus-galli
CTAGTATACATGGGCCCTATGGGCTATACACAACATACTCTAGCACATCAGCACTTAGGTCATCATAGTTTATATAATATGTAGTAAAAGTCAAATTGAATTTGATCTCTTTTCCTTGACCATGAAGAAAAGAGTTATCAAGTTCAATCTAGAACATATATTGAGTTGTAAACAACTCTAACTTGAGTGGTCATGAGTTGTCATGACAACCTCAACTTGAGTTGTCCTAGAGCTTGTATCCTATAAATAGGAGGGGTACCTCCTTATGTAAGTTGGGTTTTGTTTTAGTTCAGTTTATTGTTCCTTGTGAAACTACTGTTTGTGTTGTCTCTTGAGTCGGCTAGACCAACAGATCAACCTCTACTCAGCCCCATTTTAATCTTTCACTACATACTCGCAATTTCAGATTGCTTGCACCTTGTTCTTGCTGGATTTCTTCCATTTCTTGCAGGAACAGACCCTAGTGGTCAGGTCAGCTTGGTTTTGGCAAGGCTGATAACATCTAAGGGGTTGGTTCAGCGGTTGCTTGGCTATTGGGATCTCTTGGTCGGTAGCCTGGATCGTGAGAGTCACCTCCACAATTGGAAGATCCTATCTCATCGAAAGGTCGGGCCAATATAGTGGTACACCAGTTATGCATCTCACCAACCAAGGAATACAGATTTGCAGGAAATCATCTCTTTTCCTTAAGCACATATAATTGTGCAAACCATTTGCATAGCATAGAATCAAAAACTTCAAAGTGCATGAATTTACAAGGATATTAAATCCTTCCAGCAATTGCTTTTACATAAATGGAAAAATTTTATTCGTTTAGACGGTTACTGTAAACATTTATAAATTATAATCATTTCTCGCTTGGTCTTGCTGTATAAATTACATGTAGATTTTGATCATGAGCTACGTCCCATGCAAAGTGCAACTCTAGTTTTTCTCAGACAGATTAGTGTTATTGGCAAATGACACCTTAATATCTGTCTCAATCCCACTGATTTAGGCATGGAGGTTGTTACTGCATGCAGATAATTATCTATTTTAAGGAATAAGACAGGTAGTTCCTACTAGAATTGCATTCTTTTATGGGTTATTTTGGATCTCAGAACATTTCATGGGACGGAGGGAGTATGCCAATAAATTTGAGGAACAACATGCGCCATAAATAAAGGTCTGAAATTCAAAGGGTAGTTAGGCTAGTTTCTATAATAGCTGAAAATTTTCAAATAATCATCTTCCATCCATATGCATTGCTTGCTAGATGTTCTACTAGCAAATTAAGCGAGATCAACTATGAATATGTAGCAATAAGCCAGACTCATTTTTCAGATGAATTGTCTGCTTCTATATACGTATATTATATTCAATATGAACAATTCCATGTAAATTATGTAGCTGCACAATAATCATGAAAACAAAAGAATAGCAATAGTGGAGGTAGTTGACTATAAAATGTTTTTTAAGAAGGTAAAGTTGAACAAACCTTAAGCTGATCAGCTGTTATTGGTTCATCATTGAGAAAAGCTTCAGCAAGCTGATCATCAACTTCAGAAACAACTTCAATAAGTTCACGTCGCTTCTCAGTGACTAAATCTACCATGTTCGGTGGGACATCATATGCAGTGACATTCTGGCTGCTCATCAGAAATGGATGTGTCAGCCAAGATTCCAAAAACAAATAGCCCTGAGTATGGAAAATCTCTAGAGAATAGGACTCACCCACTAGAACCCTCGAACTTATAAGCCTTCATTTCTACAAGATTGACAAGGCCCTCGAACTCCTCTTCTAGTCCTATGGGCACTTGTACAGCCGCATTGTGATGTCGGAGCTTGGAACGTGCCTTTACACAAAGAACAAAAACAATATTCAACTGGAGAAACTGGTTCCAACTTATAACCTCAAAATGTCATAACCAAAACATCACTAGAAGTAAATATACTAAAGTAACAAAAAATGTTAAATAAAATGGGGATAGGATGGAGCACAACACTAAAACAATACATGCATAGATGATGATCCTACGGTCTCAATAAAAGGCACCTTAGCATCAAAATGAAAGCTTCATCTACCTTTAGGAAACAAAACTGCAAGATACTAGTAAGGCTATCAACAATAGAAGAAAAAGAATAAAAGCTATTATTCTGAAAATAATAAATACTGTTTTGAAAGCTTTTCCCAAATAACAATACTCCGAATGTGACAACAGGCTCTTTGGGTGGGGCCCATGGGAGGGGGGGGGCATCACATTTACCAATTACCAATAATGTAGTCTACATTCAGAGAGGAAGACTATGAGGTAGCTGATTTTCAAAACCAAAAGGTTCATATTACAGAATGAACTGTTTTTTTTGCGAGTAAAAAAAAGTTCATATTACAGAATGAACAGTTAAACCACACAAATACACTTCTGATCCATCATCTAATTCGAAGAGTGAATACATGAAATAAGTAAGACAGAATTTAATGAACTTGGGAGAGGAATGATTTTCAGCAGATTCATGTTCACCTGGTTAAGAACCTTCCATGGATCAGCTCCCATACGGTCCAACTTGTTAATGAATGCAACCCTTGGAATTTCATATCTTCTCATTTGCCGATCAACAGTGATCGACTGACTTTGTACACCACCGACACTACATAGCACAAGTATAGCACCATCAAGAACACGGAGTGCCCTTTCAACCTCAATGGTGAAATCCACGTGACCTGGAGTATCAATAATATTAACCTGCATCCAAATTATAGAGTGAGTTTTCAAATCCTTATGACAAGAATGATGTAATGCAGGTAAAGAAAATAGAATCATTTGGATCACCCAACACTGTAATTATTCTTCAAGGAACTGTTTCTCAGCCAGTCAGAATAACCCAAAGCCACAGACCCTGGCCCAAAGACATTAATACAACTTAAAATCAGCAATTACTATTCATTGATTCTTATCGAGTAATGACAAAATAATAAGGTTTATGAAGTAACTTTCATCTCAAGCTACTTGAACATTTGTCTTTCTCTTTGGATGCTTGACAATATATAGGCGTGTATGCCCATAGCTATTCATTGATTCTTATCGAGTAATGATATTTCTTATTTCTCTAGAGAAATTAAGATGTACATTTCACATGCCAAGTGCAGCTCTTCTTGTTCATATTAATGATTAGAACGCAAAGGATATTAGTTCTCTGAACATGCTCAACATTGACAAAGAAGGATTGTGATGGTTGAATCTCAATTTCATCCAGTTGCAGCTATTGCCCAAGGCTTGATACGTTCTCTCTAAGTTAAAATAGACAATGAAAGATTGTGATGAATAAATGGAATCTTGAGCCTTGTCATGAAAAGTTAAAACTTCATGCTTTTCTTTTCATTGTACCATTGAATTCTTAAATTCTGAGGATGTCAACATAACTATGAGCTCTTTGACCCTGAAGGTTGCCAAGTAAGGATCAGAGCTGGTAACTCTTTGAACCAGAGTTGAGTAACTTGTGTCTTCAGTTCAATGTCCCAACACTAGCTGGGTAACTTGTGTCTGCAGTTCAATGTCCCAACACTAAATTTGTACTGGTGTATGCATTATCTTTGTTCTAAAAATCTGTGCATTATTATCCATCAATTTTCAGTTATAATTGTTGACAAGGAACAATTCCTCTGCTGAATTGTGTGATGAAACATCGTCATCAATCATACTAAAGTTTTAACATATTCCACTGATGTAATGTAACTAAAAGATGCCTAACTTTTGCTTGTGTATAAAAACCATGACACAAGAGATCATTCATTCAAATATTGCCATAGCGTTAGCACAGGTATTATACTAGTGTAAAGGAAATGGATAGAGCAGAACTAAAACTAAAATACGATTTGCTTATAAAAAGAAGATGAAAAAGCAAGCGGACCTGGTACCCCTTCCAGGTGCAGTAGGTGGCAGCGGACTGGATGGTGATCCCCTTTTCGCGCTCGAGGTCCATTGAATCCATCTTGGCGCCAACACCGTCGCGCCCGCGCACCTCGTGGATCTCGTGGATCCGGCCGGTGTAGTAGAGGACCCGCTCTGTCAGCGTGGTCTTCCCGGAGTCGATGTGCGCGGAGATGCCGATGTTCCGCATCCGGTCCATCGACTCCCGCCACCGCGCCGCGTCCTTCTCGTCCCGCGCCCGCAGGACCGACGCCGACGACAGCGCCCGCCGAGCCGACGCCGCCGCGGCCGCGGCTGCCGGCGAAGGGGCATCAGCGATGGGCGGGATTGCCGCTGCGCCTCCTCCGCAGCCGCGGCCGCAACGGCGTAGCCCTGTCAAGTCTACGGCCTCGCTGATCCTCGTCACCAGGGAGGGCAGGAAGGAAGGAGAGGCGGAGCTACCCAGCTATACTGCAACGCAGAGACCTCGCCTTCCCAGCGCTATCTGGTCTGCGGCGGCGGCGGCGGCGGCGTCGTCGAGCGGCCAAGCCAAGCGAAGAGCATGAACAGCACCACCGGCACCAGTAGATAGAACCTAATGGGCCAACGGTATGGGTGGATTATTTGGCCTGGCCCATGAGGTTCGTGCTGGCCCAATTAGCCCACAGCTGTACGTTTGTGCTCTAAATTTTTGTTAGCGTGCCCCTGTACGGCAATTGGACCAACAGTGACAAGTGTTGTGTACTATCTAAAACCCTTGGTTAATTAACTCAAAAAAAAATCTAAAACCCTTGGTTCGCGTTCCCATAGTGTTTTTTTTTTGTAAAATGGCGTTCCCCTCCGCTGTCAGGGGTGGGCGTCATCGTCGTCCCTGGCCGGGGTCACGTGAGGCCGAATTGGGCGTCTTCATCTCCCCGTCGGCCTGATGGCCCACTACCAGGGTTCGTGGCCACCGTGAGCGGCTCGCCGGCAGACGGGTGGCAAGATGCAGCGCCGTGGCCTGCGGCCTGCAGGGTGCGGACGGGCTGATGGAGCCATGGAGCAGGCCAGGCCTACACCCACGTCAGAATTGTTAGAAAATTAGTCTTCACATGAGCCGCCTGCTAATCTACTGCAGTGAAAGCTGCAAGCATCGATTAGATCTATCGAGACGAACTTGTAAGATTAAAGATAACATTAGAAACATATCTTCATTAACGAGATTCAGCTAAAGTCTATATGTCCGGGACATGACTACAGGCACTCCTCCCAAACCGCAATACCGATCGTCGTAGGGTCGAGATGACGGACTAGAGAGGGTGAATAGTCCTTTCTAAAATTTATCGCGACGGCTAACCGAAACAACAGCGGAACTAAAACTATCGATCTAGCCAAGACTTTACCCCTCTATCTATGTTCACTAACACATTATAAAAGATTCTAAATAAACAAATAAGGTGCCAAGCTAACACGAGCTCACGTAAACAATTATAGGAGCAAGGTCACATAAACCTATACCACTAGTACTTCACACACCGGGGAGCTCTTACACAACTAGTAAGCAAAAGCACAAAGCTCCTAAGCTCACTAGAAATGCTCAATGGACAAGACTACACAAGTCTAATCTAAAGGCTCAATTTACTTAGCTACACAAACTAAGCAAATAGACTAATTAAGCTACACAAGCTAACTAGTCACAAGATCATCACTTCTAGCTACACAAGCAAGAAGACAATTAGCAAGCTACACAAGCCAACTAATTATGAGAGCAACAACACAAGCACAAGATATATAAGGAAGTAAATACAATGCTTGTGATAGAGAAGTGCAAACCACCGAGAAGAGAAGACAATGTTGACACGGTGATTTTTATCCCGAGGTTCACTTGTTTGCCACCAATCTAGTCCTCGTTGTGTCGACCAACACTTCGATGGTTCTTGGCAAGGCTCTCAAGCCGCTGGCCACTCCCGGGCACACCAGACACCACTCGCAAGTATGGTAACTCAATGGCACGCTCCACTAAAGTTGCTCTTCGCTCTTCACAAATCCTTCTCCGGAGCACCGCACAATCTCCTTGCGTGCTTCAACGGAGCCTCAATCCACCAAGCCGTCTAGGAGGTGGCAACCTCCAAGAGTAACAAGCAAACCGACTTGCAACACACGAACACCTAGTGCCACTCGATGCAATCTCTCAAAGCAATGCACTAGATTCACAATCACTCGCAATGGATTCGCAATCACGCATGAACAAGTGAGTTAGTGGACTCTCAAGGCAAGCACAACCATGAGAAACACATTCCCAAGGTGCTCAACCCCTCCCAAGGTCCGGGCACCCTTCTATTTATAGAGGGGAGGGGAAAACTAGCCGTTACGCACTTTTTCCGAGCTCTAACGGCTACCTCGGACCGTCCGCCGTGCATTCTCGAACCGTCCGCCATTCAAAAAACTAGCCGTTGAACTCCAAACGGTCAAAAACTCGTCATCCGCGGACCGTCCGCCCAGCACCCGCGAACCGTGCGACCCCCTGGATCATTGGGAAACGTCTCTGTGTAAAACCGGGCGAATTTACGGACTGTTCCCGCGGACCGTCTGCCATTCGTCGCGGACCGTCCGCCACTCCATTTTTAGCACAGCCGGCACTCGGTAAAACGCCCATAACTTTTGGCTCCGATGTCCAAATTAGGTGATCATGGACTCTATGAAAAGCTCATTCAGAGGACTATCCAACCCAACTGAATTCTTGACCCAAAACACTTTGGATCAAAGCAGAATTGCAAACCAAGATCACACTAACCATAACCATCATCCAAACTTCAACCCCTCTGCAAATGTGTCAACCCCATAAGTGTACCATCTTATGTGTGAGTGAGTTAGCATTTTTACAAACATTTCTCAAAGGGTTTTTCACTCTCTTCACCACGCCGCTCGATCTTAGCAACATCGCAAAGTTAGATTGCTCAAGAAATCAACAGAGTGGGTCCTCTCACAGAACATAGGACACGGACTGTCCGACCGCCACCACGGACTGTCCGACCGCCACCACGGACTGTCCGACCTTTCTTCAAACCACTCGGAGGACATCGCCCACGGGCCCACAGGTCAACACTCACAACGGACAGTCCGAGACCACATCACGGACTGTCCGAGGGACGATCGGACACGCCGATCGGACAGTCAAACGGAATTTCCCACATATTTTATTCTCATCTCACCACGGACTGTCCGGGGCACCTCCACGGACGGTCCGACACTTGGCTCAAAGTTCTCAAGTCAGCGCTCAAATCATCTCATGAGTCACGGACTGTCCGAGACCTGTCCACGGATAGTCCGACCTCCTAACAGAACTAGGTTTCACAAGATTTTCAACAACACCCTTTCCCAAGGTTAGTCGCCACTCATCTAAATGCAAACCATGCAAGCTATTGATCAAGTGGCACTAGATGAATGATATGCAAACAAGTTTGCCCCTCTTGATAGTATGGCCATCTATCCTAAACCCGGTCATAAACTTCTCTAATCTCCTATGACCGGTTAAATGAAATGCCTATTGGTTATACCTTTGCCTTGCGCATTCCATTCATCTTCTCCAATGTTGATGCAACACATACACCAACATAATCACAAATGATATGATCCACTTCATATCATCTGTGACTCATTGGTTCATCGATCTTGACTCCACTTGCTCTTCACCGTTGCATCGGTCCATCGGCGCCAAGTCATTGCTCAAGAATCCCGCCACGCGGTCCAGCGCTTAGCCTCTAACTTGCCCTTCATACTTGCAACCGGTCCATCAAACCAAGTCTTGTCTTGATCTTCTCCTCTTTAGCCACATGACTCCATGTCATGTCTCATATGTAATGAGGTCCTTCATCACCTGTGTATTTCACTTAAATACATATTAGTCCACCTAAGTTGTCACTCAATTACCAAAACCAAACAAGGACCTTCAATCGCTCCTCCCCAAACCACAACACCGGTCACTCTGGGGTTCCAGCAACGTGCCACCTCCCCCTGCGAGCCCCCCTCTCATATTTATGAGCAGATCCAGGTTACAAAGTTTAAAACGAACTCTACGCTATACTGCTAAATACAACTCCAAGTCCCGTCGTAACCAGGCTCGTACCAATAGTCATCACGTGCTAATCTTTATGTACACCAGACTTGAGTTGTTGCCTTTGCCGCTCGATGAGAGCTGCCCGACGAGTTTGACTTCTCAAACTCACCGCCCGAAGAAACCGCTGTCCCTGCAATTCCAATCTCCATGACTCCACCTGCAACTGTACACTCTTCTCGTCCTATAATCACATGATACTGAGAACCCCCACTACTAGAATCATAAGAATGGCCAACGGTTTTTTAACCGTCGGGCATTAACTTGTACTGCCGGTAAAGAGAATAGCCGAGCGTATACCGTCGGCAATCTCCCGTTGGCCACTCTTCGTCGGGCATTCCCACTTTTGCCGAGGGGTGGTTGGTAAACAAGTGGGCGACAGTACCTTACCGACGGTTGACTGCCGGCAAATAAATGATCTGCGTGCAGTTTTGATAGTGGGTTCAACATGGTTTGCCAAGAGTAATATGTTGCATGACGGTTTGTTTCACCCTCGGTAAATGTATTTACCAACATTATTTCTGTAACAGTCAGGGATTTTACACTATCAGCCATGCAATATACGAGGGTTTTATTTGCCGTTGAGCACACTAAAATGGGACTGTTCCATTAGACCATCGGCAATATAAATATGCATCTGTTTTGCCATTTTTATCCAGCTTGTGAATTTTTCATAGCCACACAATTAGCATATATATGATCAAGAGGATCGATTGCAAATGCTTAAAAATGAAACATTGTAGCATTTCATAATTATAGCATGTAAATATTACATAGTTCATCCAAACTTAACAGGTACGGACAAAATATCTAGACATTATGAAAGTGACAAATGACATAATTTCAATAAAGTACAAATGTTAAAATTAATGGAAATACTTGACTAAGATAGTAGTGTTCATATGGCTTAAGACCCAAATGTCATCCAAATCCATAGTGCAGCACCAGTTTCTAATTGTGGCATTTGATATCCAGTGAGCAAAAGGACAAAGTATGTCCTCAACACCAAATCTCATTCCTCAATGTCCAGATGATGGCTGTCATAATCATCATCATCTTCACGGTCGTTCTATCCTTCATCATCAGAGTGTTTCTTCATTTTCCTCATCATTGTAGTCTGTTTAATCAATGTTTGTTCTAGAGAAATTATGAAATATTATATAAGCACACAAACAGGCTTGCTTGTACCTGAACAAAATGTTTCCACGGTTAATGCTAACCTGTTCAGATACATCATGAATGAGATACTCCCTTGAGAATGCATCCTCAGATTCAGCAGACTACATACCAGCATATTAGTTTAACTTCTTTGCAATAAATTGCCATGGCCAGAATAAAATATAAAGTTAAACCAACTAGTGTGATGCTTGAGTTTGTTTTAACCATATTTGTCCTCTGAGGTAATCAAACTGCTAGAGATCTGCACGTTCTGTTTATTAGCCAACATGTATTACTTTCTAGAATCATAGGACCGAACAAGTTACCCACGTACCCATGCATATTAGATATCAAGTGAATATGAATGATTATTCCTTCCTTCAAAAGAAAAAACCTATTGGTTTACATTAACAGCAGTACTTTTCTTCTTACCAACCTAGAGCATATGAAAACATGAGAATGGATAAATGGTTGAAGAGCAGACTGCTAATTACTCAGGGGTGATGGGAACAATGTATTAGATCAGATTTTACTCTGCGTATGTTCATGGTAAAAAGATATGAAAACATCTCCTGAATTCCTATCTACAGTATCAAGTAACATGCTAATTGTGGATGTGATAGAAGACAAATTCTAAGGTAAACTTACCAAGTTAAATAGCTTCTTGAGCCCTCCCGATGTTGCATTACATTGTCCCCAGCTTATTGATTATGCTGTTCTTTCAAGGATGCTTTTCCAAATTCTGGTGTACTCCGGTGCTCGCATAGCAAACCCCAACCTTTATCAGTTGTAAAGTCTTTTAGCTTAGCAGAAATTAGTGCACCTTTTGGTGTCAGCTATGATCATTGTACATCCAACTATGATCCTCACCCATGCTACTTCACCTAAATATTACATTTCACATATCGCCTGAACTATTTTAATTAATGCTATAGTATGTGCATTTTGCATCTTCTTCTTCGTTCTGAATTATGTGTGTTTTTTTGTTCATAGTACGTACGTGGTCTGATTAACTGCTTGAATGCCTGTGAATGGATTGACTGCTTGAATAAATTTGACTGGTTGATTGCCGAGGAGGAGGATCTTGGTTGGATCGTTCGATCTTTGCAAAGTCTTGTTGAAGATTAGATTTAGTTTGGTTGGAAAACCCTCTGAAAATGAAGCGACTGGGAAGTTGAAGGAAGTTGAAGGCGGCATCCACTTTTTCTTTTCGTAACGGGCACTATGGTCAAGCCCGTTACTGATGAGTAAGCAAGAGCGGCGGGAATAGGATAAGAAGCGCAAGGGCGGCGGGAAAGGGTCTCTCTCTCGCTCACTCCGCTCACTCTCTCCCGCTCACTCGCTTTCACTCTCTCTCCCCCTCCATCCAAGAAGCGCAAGCGGCGAGCGGCGGAGATGTCCGGCTTCAATCCCGCCCAGCTGCGGGATCCCCGCGCCTGTCGGTGGATGCGGGCAAGCGGAAGCGCCGAGAAGCCCTCCCCTCACAAGGAGAGGGTTTCTTGCACGACGAAGACCTCCGCCACCGCGGTGGGCCGGCATCGTCTCTACACGCACGCCGCTGCTGCGAAGGCCGCCGCCGGGGCTCACGAGAGCGGCGAGGAGGGCCGCTGCCGCCGCTTCATTCTCGCCAGGGGGAGGGAGCACCCTCGCCCTCCGAAGGCCGCCACCGCTGCTGCAAGGGAAGCCGCGGCGGCCGCGAGCGGCGAAGAGGAGGCTCCGGCTCAGGCTCAGGCTCCGGCTCCGGCGAGGAGGATTCCTCCCCGCGCGAGAGCGTGGGGCGGCGTCTGGAGGCTGGGGAGAGGAATCGTCCCTTTGGGAGAGGGTGATGGTCCTTCTTCGTCGGTCGTTCCGGCTCCGGCTCCGGCTCCCCCTCGGGTGGAAACCGACCTAGTTTCTTCTTCCGACCATGACTCCGGCGACGAGGTGAGCAATGAGTTTATAATCAAAACAATGACTCCGGCGTTCCTCGTCTGGAGGCTGAATTGTGTATCTAAATGCAGAAGAATCTGCTCTATTTAATTAGGGATTAATGTTTGATAAACTAGAAATGCCTCTGATTATAATCTGGGAATGCCTTTGAATTGTGAGCTGGAAATGCAAATTCATGTGTGTGAATAATAGGCAGTGTGATTCATATAGATTCTGTAACATCCTAGTTAGACTGTCAGGCTATGTGAAACAATTATGCTATGCAGTTCATGTATGTGAAATAATAGGTTGCGTGCTTATGTCTATAAAATTTAAAATTGTGCTATGCAGTTCATATAGTATCAGGACTGGCTGTGTGAACAACATATATGTTTCTGTGTCAAACTGCCTACATCTTATATA
Source organism: Echinochloa crus-galli (assembly GCA_900205405.1). NCBI lineage: Eukaryota > Viridiplantae > Streptophyta > Magnoliopsida > Poales > Poaceae > Echinochloa > Echinochloa crus-galli. The sequence goes on from OAMR01000032.1 coordinate 478,303, forward strand.
TGAATAAGTTTTATCCAAATTATTGAGATGCAACCATTCATTAGACATAAGAAGTTCAGCCACCTCATAACACAAGCACACGTGAAGATTATATATCACAAAGTATCAGGAGGAGTATACTCCAAAAAATTGTGCTATGCAGGATATACTCATAAAATTGTGCTATGCAGGATATACTCTGAAGTATATGATAGTATCAACTCTGAAGTTGTATATGAACTGTTAATTAAAATTTAAAATTGTGGTATGCAGTTCATATAGTATCAGGACTGGCTGTGTGAACAACATATCTTGTTGTTTGGCAGATCATTGCTGTTTGTGTGTGAAATAATTGACTGTGTGAATCTAGCCACATGTTACGGCACTGCCTCATTTGACTATGTGTTTTATTTTCAGATACGATCAATCCATCCTTGTCTTCTTTGTCAGCTCAAGAAGGAGGCAGCACAGAAGTACAACAAGGCCTTGCAAGACCTCGATGAAGCTAGGGAGGCAAAAAAGGAATTGGAAATGTGGCTAAGTGAGGCCGGAAAGAAGCAAGAACAGTTGGAATTTTCTCTCGGGGAAGAAAAGGAAAAGGCAGCAAATCTCAAAGCAGAAGTGGATTATCTGACCTCCGAACTCGAGCGAAAGAGATCACAGAAGAAAGAACTCAAAGCAAAACTCAAAGAAGCAGAAGAGAACAAAAGAGTTCTTAAAAATGCACTTATCGATGCGCGGTCGGAGTTAGATAAAAAGAGATGAACATGTTCTGTTCGTTTGTCCCTTCTGGCACTATATATGTATGCAGTACTTAATAACTAATTAACTAGGATGTAATGTCTCTGAACATGCTTGTTATATATATATGTAATGTGTGTCCTGTTACTGATATCAGGACACATATATATTACAAATTTCAGGACATATATATTACAAATTCCAGGACATATATATTACAAATTCCAGGACATATATATTACAAATTCCAGGACATATATATTACAAATTCCAGGACATATATATTACAAATTCCAGGACATATATATTACAAATTCCAGGACATATATATTACAAATTCCAGGACATATATATTACAAATTCCAGGACATATATATTACAAATTCCAGGACATATATATTACAAATTCCAGGACATATATATATTACAAATTCCAGGACAAGTTCATCTAGTTTACATAGATAAACTCCACTCGGCCAAACGGCCGTTTACAAGTACAAAGACATGTACTGCCTGCTATGGCAGTACTCGGGCCACAACAGCTCGGCACTCCGCCCAAGCAAACCAGTCTAGGAAACTTGGTGCCTTCGCTGGTTTTCTTGTGGCATCCTACACAAGCTGCATGGCTTCATGAGGCTGCATGAATGGAAGAGGGCCGCAGGTGCTCTGCCTCGAACGGCATGAAACAGATGCCGCAGGCGGCGAGCACTACAGCCTTGGTGTTCTGCACCAGACCATCGTATTTTGATGGCGTGGCACGTCGCTTGGCTCGCGCTCTTGCCATGAACACTTCAGCCTCGAAAGGCCGCAGGTGCTGGAAGAGCAGCCAAGCAAACGCCAGACTGGAAGAAACCCGCCGCCCCGCCAAGGCACTTCGCCTCAGCAACAGCAGCCATCAGGGCTCCTTCTCGCTGCCGCTCCTCTTCATCAGCTGCCTCGTTGTTTCGCTGGTTCTCTTCTGGCATCAATGGTGCGCGCTCCTGCACTGCGCCATGGCTACACTACAACCGCCCCTGGAGGCATCTGGAGGGTGAAACTGGAAGAACCACATATTGCTACGCGCTGCTTTGGCAAGCCAAGCACGCAGTGCCCCTTATTTATAGGCGCTCCCGCGGTGTAATCTGATAAGGATGCGCACAGATGCGCATGCCCCGCGTGACCCTCGGTTTTTGTTGTTTTGACGACTGCGCCTGCTCAGTTACCGGTCTTTTCCCGATGCCAGTCAGGATTCCATGGATCACGGGCATCCAATGCTCTTCTAGTCAAAGAAGGGTAACGGGCATCCGAAGCTAGTAACGAGCGTTAACTGGCGAAACCTAACAACGTCACCACTAGTCAAGATTACGTAACGGGCCTTAAGTGCCTAATACAACTACCGTTACTACTAGTCTCGGCCTATAACGGACATGAAGCGACCGTTACGGATGGTAGTATTATTGGTAACGGTTATGTTTAATGTACGTTACAAGGAATACTAGTAACGGTCGCGAACAACAACCGTTACCAGAAATCATTATTAGTAACGGGCGTTGTTGTGCAGGGGCTGGGCCTGATCCTGAAACGCTTATTGGTAACGGTTGTTGTTTCTGTCCGTTACTGATGTCGTAACTTGTAACGGGCTGCGTTTGTCCGTTACCAATCCCGCGTTACCTATTTGAGGTTTTCAGGTAGTGTTACCTAGTTACACACACAAACAATCGCAGCACTGCTGTGGAAAATTAAATAGAGAGAGAGAGGGAGGGGGAGAGCGGGAGAGGGAGAGAGAGACCTGCCTTCCTGCTTTCAGCTTCACGCCAACACCGGTCAGCAGCACGGCAGCACGGCCGCCGGCCACCAGACGAGAAGACGACGAATAAATTCGATCGGAGGAGGTTAAAGGGCTTCTTGAGGAAGGAACGGTTTGATAGAGGGCGCGATTTTAGGGATAAGTGGGGGAGAAATTGGGCGCAACAGGTTCTGGTTGCGCACTAAAATTCCTCCATCCGCAGCCTCTACACTTCCACGCAGATTTCCATGTAATTATCTTCCAACTATGTCTATATTAAACATCTTATCATGTCGGAAACAAAACTTTATTATTGGAGACAAGTTAAGGAGCTGGTCCTGTGTTCGGTTCTTGTTAGCATCTTTATTTTCTTGACGTAACTTTTTCGTGTTGCTCCGGTGTCCATGTCAAATATAATTCATGGAAATTTCCTTTAAAATAATATTCCTAGAATGTACTAATAATATTTTGTAAATGAAGCCACTAAAAATTAGCATTCGATTCAAAGATAAATTTATACATAAATTTGAATTTAAAATTTTAATGTAGACCACATATATATGAAGCACGTACATGTTTATGTATTTGAAAATGAGAATTCTAGATATGGACCAAGAACAAAAGCAAAACATATAAGAAAATTTACTTGGGCTTATTTGTATCTGGAAATTTGAGATTTCATTAATTCAATTGATTATATTATCTGAAAATTTACTTTTTTGACTCTAAGTTTGACCACTTGTCTTATTCAAAATTTTGTGCAAATTATCATATTTTATGGTGGCTTGCTTTATTAATAAAAATTCTTCAAAAATGACTTAATTTTAACTATATTTGCACAATTTTTTTGAATAGGACGAGCGGTCAAACTTGTTGTGAAAAGTCAAACGGACTATAATTTGGAACCGAGGTAGTAGAAGATAAGCTTGATAAAAATAAGCACAAGGGAGGAAATGTACGTGAGGCCACTGAATGGAGAGGCTAGTAGTGTAGTTACATGCAACGGAACAAGGATAATCTTAAAGTTTCTCCAATGTGAAACGCAGAAACACAAAATTAATATAGATTCAACCAGCCATATTAAGCACCCCTATACAACGTAATAAAGACTAATTAAGGAAAAAAAATATGCATGCCACAGGCTATATATGCATAGTTCTTGATGACCCATATACCTCTACAACTAAAATTGCCGAGAATTACTTCCCGTTGGCCACCACTGTTAATCGCCATGGGTAATGGGTTACTATCGAATAAAAAGGATTGAGCCATCGGTCATTTAACACAAAAGCCAACAGGTCATCAAGTAACCATCGGCTATAGTTCATGAATAGCCGACCGTCTTTTTATAACTGTAGGTAACTATCGTCTAACCGTTGGGTATTTACAACCTTTTACCGTGTGTTGTATAGAAACAGTTGGGAAATTTTTTTTTGAACGAACGGCCACAAGACTTGTGCCATTTCTATTGATATAGAAGAAAATTATAAGCCGCAATCCAGCGGATCGCAGCAAGTGTTAGTCCACTACTCGAGAAAGAGCCCCTGTCTTTGGCGCCTAGTCTTGTAACTATAAACAACCCGAAAGGCTAGCCTACTCTGATCAACCCCCCAAGATGAGAGGCCCCCGCTAGCTCCCACATTCTTGCCTCTTCTTTAATCTTGGCCAGGAGGCTTGTGGCTGACCTCTCCTTATGCTCGAAAATACGCGCGTTGCGCTCCCGCCAAATCTCCCAGGCCACCAGCAACAACATGGAGCGTAACCCTTTTCTCGGTACCCCCTCGGTGGCCTCCATAGCTTTCCACCATTCTCTCACTGTCCCCGCATCCGGCCAAGTCGCGGGTGCAATCTGTACGTATGCGATCCATTCCGCAATGGACGCCCAAACACGTTTGGTATATCGACAGCCGGCCAGCAGGTGGAAGGCCGTTTCCAACTCCCTACGGCAGAGGGTGCATACTCTGTTGTTGGGCCATCCTCGAGCTTCTAGTCTATCAGCCGTCCAAACTCGGTTGCGAATGATCAGCCATGCAAAGATTTTACACTTTGGCGGCGCCCACGCTTTCCAACATAAACGTCGGAAATCCTCCCCGATGGCCCCTAAGTATTGTGCTTTATAAGCCGAGGATGCTGTGTACACTCCTTGCGCACTCAGTTTCCATGTGGTTGTGTCTTCCCGATCGGCCGTGAGGTTCACCGATTGGGTGATGCTCCACAATTCGATGAATTGTTGCAGATGCTGAACCGTGAGGCCAGCCAGAAGGTTTATGTCGCGGACCCAGGCATTATCTTGCAGGGCCTCTCGTACTGAGCGGTTCTTCTTGTTAGAGATGGAGAAGATGTCCGGTGCTATATCCTTAGGACGCCTGCCCTGCGCCCAGGCTGAGTGCCAGAAGGAGGTTGTGGCCCCGTTTCCTAGCTGAATGGTAGTGCAAGCTGCGTAGAGTAGCCTGTCGGTGTCATCACATGGGGATCCCAGCCCGGTCCACGGCTTGTCCGGGGTAACCTGCTCGTGCCACAGCCACCGTAATCGAAGGGCTCGTGCGAATTTCTCAATGTCGAGGACTCCCAGGCCGCCAAGGGATGTCGGCCTGTTCACCATTGGCCAGTTGACTTTACACTTGCCCCCAGTCAGGGTCTGATCACCCGCCCATAGAAATCTTTTCCTGGTTTTGTCTAGCTCCTCCAGAACCTCCTTTGGTGCCTTAATCGCCGTAAGGAGATAGACCGGCATGGATGACAGGACGGACTTAACAAGTGTGATTCGTCCCGCCTGCGTTAGGTTGCGGCCCCACCAGCCCTTCATCCTGCTTGTCGCTTTGTCTAGTAATGGCTGGAAGTCCACTCTTCTGAGGCGGCTCACCGAAAGGGGTAGGCCAAGAGCGGAGGAGGAGGTCGGCGTTGGGGAAGGAGAGCGATTCGGGGGAGAAGGAAGTAGAGGAGGGATGAGGAGGGGACGGTGGTGAGCAAAAGGCGGCGAGGCGGGAGCTGCTCGCTGAGCGCTGGCGCTTGCGAAGGGACATCGCCGTCGGTGTTCGGTGTCAGGATTTGGGGATTTTTTGGGTGCGTTTCGGGAATGGCGAAGGGGAGGGTGGTGGAGTGCGTCGGTTGAGTCAAGAAACAATTCATTACTCTCTCATTCTCCCCACTGTGGTTCATCCTTTACCAAATTTTGTGGCTGATCTTTGGGACTCTTCTTCTGCCTCTTGGAATTCTTCTTTGATATCTCAGATTTTTTCTGAGCCAATTGTTTCCAACATTTTGCAAACCCCCAAGGTGCTTTCTTCCAATCCTGATGTTCTTTGTTGGAAACCTGCAACTCATGGTATTTGTTCTTCCAAGGAAGCTTATAAATATTTGGCATCATCTTCCTCTTCATTGCCTTTACTTGGTTCCAGGGCTTTATCTCCCTTTGCCGTCTCCTTTCTTCAAGCTACTTGGAATCATAAGATTTTTCCGCCTGTTATTAAAACCTTTTTATGGAGACTTATCAGACATGCTTTAGCCACTGGTGTTCATGCAGCCTCCTTCTCATCACATATTTCTCCTTCCCGCTCTTCTTGCAATTCTAGTGAAACTGACTTTCACCTGTTTTTTGGTTGTCCCTTTGCTCGTGCCTGTTGGCTAGGTTCTGATCTGGCTTTAAGAATTGATGATCTTCCTTTTGAAACGAATTGATGATCTTCCTTTTGAAACTTTGGGAGTTCAGTCAACACTTCAGATCATTTTCGGCTCTGTTATTCCTCCCCACAAGCATCTTTAGGTGGCCACTTTACTTTGGTTCCTCTGGAAAGCTAGAAAT
>OAMR01000032.1:490131-526729 GCA_900205405.1 Echinochloa crus-galli
TAGTCATGTCGCCGCGTTGAATAGCCATGGTGGGGTTCAGCTCTCGCCGGTGGCGCTGTGATGAATGCCGCTCTTCTCGCCTTGCCCTCCGGGATTTGACGTGGGTCCAGCCTGGCTCCGGCGGACAGTTGGGAAATAGTTCCCCCATCGGCTATTTGATCCGATGCCTTGGAAAATCCTTGGAAAATCTGTGTACCGTCGGCTATTGTATATAAAAACTGACCGGTTCAACTTGTAACCATCGGTAACATCTTAACCGTTGGTCATTTACAGATTTCCCGACTACCTGTTGGCCATTGTACTTCACTGTTGGCCTAAGTTGGGTTTCTAGTAGTGCCCATATTGTCGCTATTCGAGTCAAATATTGGAATTTGCCACATCAGACGTCTTACACCGTAGTTTCCTACAGCCCTGACCAACCAGATTACTCCAGTTGCAAGTACAAAAATCCGCAACCCATACTTCCTTTCAGTTCAGCCCTTGAAGCTTCTCCACGCCTTTCGATCCATGCTTCAGAACCCCCGCACGTGCAACTCGAATCGATTCACACATTTACTGATTTGGAAGCACCCAAACTCCTCCCGTGTAAATCTGCATCCTGAGCTCGCGCCGCGTGTCACCACGCCACAGAGAACGACGACTCCATCAGCCGTCACGCTCCTATATTGTCGTCGCTGATCCTACCATCGTTTCTGACCCGTGATCTGACTAGCCTGCCGGCGCTGGTCTCTCCGCCATGCACCACAATATACTCACCCTCCAAGTGAACTCTCCGCCAATCCTGAACTCTCCAAGGGCTTGTGCTATCTTCACGAGTAGTAGAGGCGAAAAATTGCCCATCTGGACATCAAACCACAGATTATTCTCTTAGATGAGAATTTCAATGCCAAATTGGCTGATTTTGGACTATCTAAGCTAATAGACAGCGATCAAAGCAGGGTAATGACTGTGATGAGAGGCACACCAGGGTATCTAGCTTCTGAATGGTTAGCATCAAGAATTACTGAAAAAGCTGACATGTACACCTTTGGAGTTTATCATGGAAGTGATAAGTGGCAGAACATGTATTGATCATTCTCAGCCCGTGGAGAGAATCCAGCTGATAAATTTGTTACGAGAAAAGGCTCAAAACAACAATCTGCAAGATATGATTGACAACATAAGTTCTTTTTTTTTTGAAAGAGAACAACAGAAGTTCTCACATGGTCTCAAACCAAGGGGAAGTGACTCAAATAATGAATATGGCAATGTGGTGCTTACAAGACGATAGCAGTCGACGGCCTTCCATGTCAACAGTGGTCATCAAGGTACTGCATGGTGCAATGACACTAGAAACTTGTGTATGTTACGTCTTTTTTAATGCAAAAGTAATACCTGTTCAAGATAATGTGTCCACACATTCAACTATGAAGATAATGTGTCCACACATTCATCTTTGCCTTTTTTTTACAGCCTTTGCAATGGATACCCAGTATTAATGCCTATGAAGATAATGCATCGGCATACTCAGCTCCACCTCAGGCATCATTCTTATCTGATCCAAGGTGAACTCGAAGAGTAATGAGCAGAAAGAAAATCCATAATTCCATATCATACACTTTATCTATGTATAAATAGTTCTTCATGCTGTGATATTTCTAATTTGGAAGTGTGTTTTGAGTGGCTTTTGAAATAATGCGCTTACGTTGGTTGTGATATTTTACGATGAAGTTGACAATAATAAAAAGAGTAGTGCCATTTACACAGTGGGAGTGCTTTAGTTTTCTTGGAATGGAAGGTAACTACAATGAAACACAATGATATAGTCCCCTATGTTTTGTTTGTTGCGCAGTAATGATATATGTGGTCGTATTACAGTTTGACGCACAAGAAAAAAAAATAAGATACGCTGAGCATCTTACAAAAATTTGAGCATCTAACCAAATTTTGTTGTCCAGTTAATCAGTTACTAGTAGCATGTACGTGCGACACACACGTATTTAAAAAACATAGCAATAAAAAGTTAATGGTCAAAGGAGATACATTTGCATATGCGAACTCAATAACAAAATATCTTAACCCTTAACATCCCACTTTTAGACAATATTGAAAAAAATTATATTTATAGATAAAAAATCTACTAAAAATTATATAATTGAGTTTGCAAATGTGAAAACTATATGAATAGATTTGTCTTGAAAAATACTTTCATAAAAGTATACATATATCACTCTTCGATAAATATTTATATAATAATAAGAGGTCAAAGTTGTGTTTTGGAGACCGTGTCGCTGTCTTAAACGTCAAGTTTTATGGAATGGAGGGAGTAAGAATTTTATTTGATACACTTTGAATTCTTATTAGTAACAGATTGTATGTGCATATTATTATTGTTGTTGTTCTTACTAGCAAGAACGTATGTGCGACACGCACGTTTAATAGAAAATAAGATTATATAATGATTGTTGACCAGAGACCGTATTGGTTACGAACTCGACGATTCCACGTAAGCGTGAGTTTTTTTACCGTAACGAGGCGTAACGTTTTATTATTTCTTTAAAAGTGTGATTAAAGAGTCCGACGAAAATCGTGAATTCGAAAAATTTTATTGTGGCTGATTTGTGTACCCGTCGGCCTCGAAAGTTTTGGATAGATTATTATTATTATTATTAAGGGCCCCTGATTTGAGTCTCGCCCGGGCCCGAAAACCTTAGGACCGTGCCTGGCTATCATGCAAATCTAATGATAACCATCTAGTTTCAAACTATAGGTGCATACGTAAGCAAACATGCGAAGAACGAGATGAAAATTTCCTTCTCTCTTACGCATGGTGCAAAACATAAATAACCAACTAACAATTGCATCCCAACACCAATACCATCACCACTAACACATTTACATATGTATATATATGGTAGGTTGCTTCACCAAGATAAAAACATCTATATCGCCTATCCAATTATTACATGGACCAATTTATCACAAATAACATCTAAAATTACGTCATATAATGTGTATATAATTTTTCTATGGCATTTACATGTATAAAGAGGAAAGATCTCACCTTGGGGCCCAACTTTCCAAAAGTTGAGTTGGAGAAATACAAATTCCCCTTGCTTGTTATATAGTCATCCCCTTATTATGATAATATGTGCATGAAACTCAATGTATCTGCTTCTTAATAAGTAATTTTGCTATGATGCTCAAATTTATGCATTCCCTTATTCTAGCCCATTAATTAGGTTGAGCTAGAAAGAGGTTGTGAATCAGACTGCATATCTATATCTATACTAAAAGGATCCTAGAGAATTAAAAACACTTTTCACCCGAAAAATCCCTACCCTTCCCGCACAGCGTCCCTACCTGGCAGAATATTTTTAATCTACCATGAGGTAGACGGATGAAAAAGAGAGTTAGGGAGTGAATCCGCCGTATTCCTCTGATTTTTTTCACCGTGGTCTCCTACATACCCGCCCCGGTACCCACTCAACCCACCCCCGTCAATCACGTACGGTCAGTGTCTCTCTCCCCGTCCCTTCCCTTCTTTCCTCAGTCCACCCTCCCGATCCCGATCCCACGCGCCCAGATCCCCTGCCCGCAACTACTATGCGGAGCACGGCGGCAGCGGCAACCGTGGTGGCACCATCGGGTGAGCCCGCGGCGAGCTGCCACTATCCTGGCTCCACCTGTACCTAATGCAACACACGCTCATCGAGTATGTCATCGACTTGAAGGACCGCGCCGGCGCCGCGCGGATGCTGAGGTTCCGGCCAAGGCCATTGAGCATGGGCGGCTGGGAGTCTCGGACGACAGGGATCTGGTGGTCAACTAACCCAGCGAGGGTTTCTGCAGGCTTTGCAGGATTTACGGGGAGTCGTTCTCAACTTCTCATGGCTTGGTCGACCGTCGGCTTCCTGGCGAATCAATGACTGCATCGCGTGGCCTCCTTCAGGATGTTTCCGATTGGATCACAGGCTTGTAGGAGCGGCATGCAAGGTGTTGCGCTTCTCATACATAGGTACTGCCATCCATCGCTTCCCCTATGTTCGCCTCTTTCTCTGCTCTCTATAGCAGTACTGTGACCTGCGGTGCTAGGTTAGGAGCTTGCTGGACTGCCTGCAAGCTGCTCGATGAAATGCAACTTTTGTTCTTTCTTCTTTGTTGATCATTATTGTTTCTTCTAGCAGGCGATGACCTTGAGGAATTGAAGGACAGGTTGAAGTATTGGGTCTAATTGTCGTAAATATTCAACAATTTAAAAGTTATTGATGATTTATATTCTTAATGTTTGACCCAAACCTTGTCCTAAACGTTATGTTTTATGGAATGGAGGGAGTATATCCGTGCGGCGATCCGTGCGGCGGGCGGCGGCGAGCCGGTGATGCGGCGGCGCCGCAGCGGCCGGTGATGCGGTGGTGCCTGTGCGTGAGTCAGCAGACAGCCTGCGCGCGGCGGCCGCGGAGGGGCCCCTGCCCTTCGCTGCAAGCCTGCAATCAGATTATAATCTAGCGTGAGTGTGTGCGCGTGACCACGCGAGAGGCGGCCGGTGTGCGACAACATGCGAAGACCGAAGAGACACGGACGTAGTAATTAGATTGGAAGTTGAAAACAAGGAATCGCGAGTAGATAGACCTGACCTTTTTAGTTTCAGAATTACGGAGTATACGGCGTCGTGTATATGTTACGTGTACGTACCTGGGGTGGGGGCCCCTGCGGATCGGGGCCCGGGGCAGCCGCCCCTCTCGCCCGCCCCCAGGACCGGGCCTGATGATAGCCGGAGTTCTAACAGGAAAGAAATTGTTTGGGTTTCTGGGATGCCAAGGGCACATCTAAATCTCCACCCTTGTGCAATCAGTGCTATACGTTTTCTTATCAAGGTTACAATAATGTGATTTCAGTTTCTCTTTTGTTCAAGTAATAGCTTAGCTAAACAAATAGAATGTGATGTCTAAATCATGAATTACCTGGTAACTTGTATTATATCAACTGTAAAGCATGCATGCAACAATATTGGTTCGCGGTAAATCTCGGTAACCGCAATCTTTGTTGATTAGCTTGTAAATTGTAATGAACCATTTGGATTGGATGCTATACAGAAATGCTAACAGGAACGATCAACTTGATTTGCAAGATAAGTTGCAGGTACTATATATTGTAGGTGTAGTCTTCGGTGTTGGAAGACCTCATCTGCAGGTGTTGCTCCATCTATTCCTTATGTTTGTGTCGCGAAGGCCATGTCAAAACGAAGTTGTGTTAGGGAATATATTCTTGATAATTATCCCGGTCTATTCAAACCGAGAAGGAACCCTATTATTTTGATTTCTTTTAAGACATTCAGACACTGATTTACATCCATACCAACGCAGTCACCTCCGGGCTCCGGTTGATGAAAAGTCCATCTCAAATGGTTGTACTCATGCATACCATCAACACTACATGCTACACTTTATTGAATCATCGGTAAAAAAGAGTGGCGACTTTTACAGGGAGGTGATCCTATTATGTGATACATTCTGCACTTAATCTAACCAAAAGAATCACTCATGTACAAGATCCCTAATGCAACTCAGAAGACGATATTTATATAATTCCTTCTATCAGCTCACAAAGCCTCTTATTACTGTACATGCTCAAGAACGCTCCTTCGACGAGCTGGCCGTTACAACCTGCCCAGCGAAAAGGAACACGGTAAGTCTAGCTTAAATATGGTCTGATTAACTGACTTGTGACTTGTAAAGAACAAAAACTTTCTTTTGTTTAAAACAAGAGGCTGACCTTAAAATGTCTCAATACTGCAAGTAAGAGGATCTTCCTCGGGCTTCACTTTAAGTTCAGGTTCCTTCCGAGTTAGTTTCAGCGGAACATCAAGCTCTGGGGGCTCCTGCACATCCGAAGATATGTTGTTTATTAGTCATGCACTAAACAATCATTATCCAAGATACTCTTCAGAGGCTCAAAATATTCAGATCACCATGCAACGAAGAAGCGGCCAGTATATATCTTCAAAAAAGGGATGTTGCTTGATATCATTTGCACCGGCACTTGAACCAAGTCGAGAAGAGGGATCTCTTTGAAGTAATCCATGGATTAATTGCTTTGCTGCAAGACTAACCTGTGTAGTGAATAGTTGTTAATAAATGAACAGAATAAAAAGTTTTTAGAATTTATGTACTCAAAAAGCAGCTAATATTTATATTAAAAAATACTTTATTCACGAAACTATCTCGATGGATAGTTTTAAAATTAGTTCCACACCTTTCAAATGTAAACACACACAAGAGAAAGTGACGTCCAAGTGTAGGTAAAACAAAAAGGAGAAATTCTTACCGGAATGCTACTAGGAAATGTAAGGTCTTTGTGCAGGATGTTATGAAATGTCTTTTTCCTGTTCTTTCCTCGAAAAGGTGTACGCCCATACAGCATCTCATACAAGAGAATTCCTATACCATGGGAAAGTATGTTAGGAGGACCTCAGAGACAGTATCAGCCTACTAAACGATAACAATATAACACATGGAACAAGCTACTGAAATTGGGAATACCTTGATAGGCGTAAGGACATCAAGCTAAAAGTTAGGATAAATATTTATAATTTTGATCTAAATAACTCGATATGTACATATATCATGTGCACTACACTATGGTGCCACACTAGCTGTGACAACAGGCTGTTTCATCTATGACTAATTTTAATTCACAAATATTTCAATATACTTAGTTCATTTCTACCCCTTCCCTTTTTGTATACAATTTGCCAAAAAAGATGTTAGTTCAACTTTACGGATCCCCTCAAACCTTGATTGGTGAAATCAGTTTTTGTTTTCATTTTCATCCAGTCGAACTGAGACTAAATGACTAAAATGTTGGATTGGTAGTGGCAACCATCTTAGAAGGTTATGTATTGGCATTTAAAAATGAACATCTCGCGAGAACCAAGTTACGTGTGGCCATGCAGTACTTCACTTATGTGTATATGAAATCCTTGTTCTACACAGCACAGAGCAGTGAAGCACTAAACAGCCAATTTAACCTAACTGGTATGACAGCCGATTCCCCTGGTGGAAAACTGGAAATCCATGTTTCAAGTTTCATTTCAAACCATTTGAAGGTTTTCTTCATTACATTCAGATACTGGGTTGACCATTCAATGTTTTGCTTGTGACACCTTTACAAACAAATTCACTTTTAATCCATGAATAAGGTTACAGAATGGCTATACTGGTATATATCAATATATGATGACAAAATACACACCATTTCTTAAGGTATCATTGCTTACCAAGAGCCCACCAATCAATGGCACTTGTATGTGGTGCACCTGTGATGACCTCCTAAAATAACAAAACAATTACACAATAGCTATGTAAGCGTGTGAAAAAACAAATAAAGTGGTTCAGCTAAATGCATTAAAAGTTCTAATGTGTTCCGCAAAAAATTAGGGTTCATGATCAATGTATAAAGAATCCATGTTTTCGGCTTGTGGCATTTGGCACCAGATATATTTATGTTAAAGTTTCACAAAACCCATTCATAGGGCAATATGACACACTTAGACCATCCATGCCGATTGCTTTCTAAACATAATATACTTAGTACAAATATTTTTAAATGGTATGAAGGTTTACAAAACTGCATTCTGCTCCGGTCGCAACATATTTGTTTACATGAAACTGTAACTTTGACTTAAGATTTTTCCACGGCATAAAACTCTCAATCTCTTATTCTACAGATCGTAATTAGCACTCTCATCATACTTTAATACATATCACAACAAAGATCATGATTAATACAAGCATGCGTATGTAAGGGGCATAACTATTTACTTTGGTAACCTAAATCATCTGTTCCAAGATGGTGGGAATAATAACTTGGGATATAATGACGATCATACTCAAATTATTTTGAAAATCATTACTCCGATGAAATAGAAAATAAAAACATAAGGAGCTACAGCTATGAGCATTGTATCATACTGGAGCTATGTACTCTTCTGTTCCAACAAAAGAATTCGATGGAGTGGCAAGGTCTGAAACAAAACTTGGGGGGAGAAATTCTTTAGATCTTCTCCGTCTTGATGTTGAATGCTTTATCACCTGCAAGAGTATACCATTACCAAGGTTACAGCTTTGTATTCAATTGCATAACAAGCTCTCATGAAAAATAAAGATACATGATCGAGGTACCAACAAGCCCTCTACATTAACAATGACATTGGAACCAATGAACAGTTTATCCGTTCTTCACATCAAATAATATGCAAATGGAAAAGACAAAGGTCTGCACTCAGGTATGAATAAGGATATTCAAACTTTGCAATGCTGCACATTCTATTACCCCATATGGTGAAATAACATGGTAGGCTGAGAAGGAATTGGTATAACAAAAAAAATGCAAATATTGGAATGGCCATTAATGTTCATGCTCTTGACTTACATGGGGTTTTGAATTAGTCAAAAATGAGAGGTCAAAATCAGTCAGAACAATGTGTCCATCCTCTTGGAGCAAAATATTTTCTGGTTTCAAATCACGGTATAGAATTCCTGCAACAGAAACACTGTACATAATTACTCTTTGAAATCATTTCAAACACATCCTTCTAATCTAAAAAATAGAAAAACAGGGCGCAAGTTATCATGCTTATTTTAAAGGATTTCAGTTACATATATACAGCCTGGCTTGCTATTTATAAGACCCAACCAGCCAATTTATAACAGTGACTAAGAACAATGAAATACTTCAGGTTCCTAGTCCCAGTAACATTTGCATAATGCAAATGAGGAACAGACAAAATGTTAAACTATATAAAAACAACAGCAGTACCAAGGCAATGGAGATACTCGAGACCAATTACAACCTCCGCAGCATAAAACCTGCAGAAAATATAAATTAAACAATGTAAAAAGGGAAAAGGTAAATGCCAGATTCAATAAGATTCGTAACAAAAGATTTCATAAAATGCAAGGCAAGATTAATTAAAAAAACATTTTCAACCTTTATAATCATCATTATAAATAGAAAACTGAACAATCCTTAGCATAGGTAATACAGATTCTTAAGTTAGACGTATAGCATAGGTAATAGTAGTTATCAAATTAGAGGTATTTAGCAAAATATTTTGCTAGAACAACTGTTTCTATGGCGAAACAATAAACCAAAAACATGACTCAGCAATTCAATTTGCAAAGGGGGTATAATCCTAATGAAGATATAAGTTTTTTTTTTCAAATGCAGTTTCTGCAAATCAGCTCACATCAATCAGGAAAATGATTCACACATTGCAAAGAATCAGAGCTTAACCCAAGCTACAATGATAAATTCAGAACCATTACAAATGCCCTATATTGATCCACTCTCTCCATTTTGACATAACTTTACCTTTTCCTTTCTACCATATTCAAGATGAAATATTACCATTACTATTAGTAAAAATATATATAAGTTTATGAGAAAATATCTATGAGGTAGTACAGACTATATTAATACTTTTCCTAAAGATAAGCTAATATTTGAATTTGACACAAGTACAGAAAGAACACATCAAAATTAGAAGGCACACATTAAAATTTTACATCAGAACGGGCATATTTTAGCTAATATAGAACGATGCATCAAGTATCAAGTAGTAATCAAATCATGCACTTCCAAACAGCTACCTTGCAGATTCTTCTCTGAAAAGTTTCATGGGTTGCCTATCGAGCAGTGCAAATAACTCTCCTCCAGGACAAAAGTCTGTTATGAGACAAACGTGTGATGGGTTGGTGTCTGAAAAATACACAATGATTAGTAATCCGTATATGTTTCATGTCAAAAGTTACCTGGGAAAATAAAATTGCTATAATAGCAAACATGGAGGTAGATGCCCTCCTTACAGAAACCATATGCAGCTAAGTTAGCAATTTTTCTTTATTTAGCAATTTTAAAATGACTAAAGTAAGACACAGCCCCATAACTCATAGAACTGACCTGGAATGAAGTATATAATGTGGGGAGAAACGGATGATCCAACAGTGAGTATATTTCTCTTTCGATACAAGCTCGATGAACCTGCACATTGCAGAAATTGAATGAAGCTCAATAATCCATCTAGAATGAACAAACTTGATATGTATATTTGAAATTGCCCTCTTGCATTGGGTATCCATATATCGCAAACATCTTGATAGATACTAAACATAAACAACTTCCTAACAAACTATTGTTTTTCACTCTTAGAATATTTTTGCTGCCATAACATTTATGAAGTTCGACTATCAAAATTGTGCATTCATTTTTTCAGTTTCCTAGCTAGAATGCTCTTTCAGTTTCCTAGCTAGAACCACTCCCTTTCCATTCCAGCGGCAGCAGGGATGCACGCCCACACCACGCAGATATAAAATGAATACTGTAATACCAGAAGTTATCTTGCTATCTGGGATCTAGTGCATGATGTGGTGCTGCGGCCCGAGGTCCAAGATACTCATGTATGGAGGTTTGAGATGTCAGGGCAGTTCTCCACCAAGTCAGCTTATGAAGCCTTCTTCAATGGTTCCGTCTCCTTTCAACCTAGCAACCTGATTTGGGGATCCTGGGTTCCAAGGAAGTGCAAGTTTTTCCTCTGGTTGGCGGCTCATAACCGATGTTGGACAGCTGATAGGCTCAGTCGGAGGGGCCTTCCTCGTTTTCACCCGACAATTCTGGTTTGAGATTCTCTCATATTTTGGGCTGCAAGCAATCACCCCTATGGCAGACGATAACCTGGATTTTTTCACTTGGTGGCAACTATCTAGTGACAGATTGCCCTCTGCTCTTCAGCGAGGTTTCAACACCTTGGTCGCCCTGGGAGCTTGGTGCATTTGGAAAACAAGAAACGATATGGTGTTTAATGGAACTGCTCCTAGAATCAGTAGGATCCTCCTTCTTGCACAGGAGGAGGCTGAGTTCTGGATGCTTGCAGGAGCTAGAGGGCTTAGTGCCCTGCTCGCTGCTCGACCTCCCGGCTAGTTGGCTGGATTATGTGTCTAGCTGGTCATGGTGCCAATTTTTCAGTCCTGAGAAATTGGAGTAGTGGTTACTGGTATGAGTAAGTGTATATAGGCGTGTTGTGTGTATGGCTATTTTGGCCAAACTCTCCTTCTATTAATACAATGATATGCAGTTCTCCTGCATATTCGAGAAAAAAACAACACCCAGTGTATAAAAACAACAAATTTGTTTTCTGAAATTACCTTGTTGCGGTTCAACATCACTGATTTGTCCATTGCCTTCATTGCAAATAATTCACCACTGCCTTGCAACTCCACCAGGTGTACACTGAATATAAGAACAAAGATTGGTATTATAGCCATTCTTAAACACAGATATGGTAATAAACACGACCAACAAGAACATGCAAGGTAGCCTAAGATACTTGTATTCAGATGAGGCAAATCCTAGACTCTAGCTTAGCACATACATGATTCAAACATGATCTAAGGGTATGGAATATGGATTTGAAATCTGTCCACTTTGATTTGTATCGATGCAGTCAAGTGGAGATTTTGTTGTCAGTACACTTTCAAACTGAATGGTAAAAAGCTAAAATGTTTGTCACATATGGTGAAATGTACTATCAAGTAGATCTCTGTACCTGCCAGTGTCACCACAACCCAAAGGTTTTACAGGCTTGAAGTGCTTCAAGCCAATCTTCTCCCCAGATTTTGTAATCTGATGTACCACCATAAGAAAAGTTACTATGCTACTATGGGACTAAAATTGGAAACTCTATTAGATATTTTTGGCATACATACACCATCTGAAGAATATACAAGTTACGGAAAAAAAGATCAACCATTTTGCGCATTGAATATGTTTCATATACTCCAAATATGTTAAGCATCACACAAAAATATTGAAATTCATGATGTGGCAAAGATTAACATTGTACGCAAGAGCAGACACCATTTGTGCATATCTGTAAAGAGATGGTATACACATACGATTCAAGCTGAGCTATGCAACAAGTTACAATTAAAAAAAGGTTGATTGAACCCTTGTAAAGATATGTGCAAATGCATCGACATTCAGCTTTTGACTTTCTTCTGCACAAGACCATTAAGCATAATGGAAGCGAATCTTAAAGCAATTTGACTCATTGCTATTGGTTTAGTGCTACTTGCATCATAATCTTATCAAAGAACAGGCATACCTTTTCTACCGCTGTCCAAGAAGAGTTGTATCGTTTATGAGGTTTTGGACAAACAGGTTTAGAGTAAATTGCCCACAGGTCCTCTGGTCTCTGCAAATACAACAAAGAACTGTCTAAACAAAGTAGTCATATAAATATTCACGTTAAACAAAACTATCCACATTATGGTTATGTTTTCTATTCTATAATGCAAAGTTCATAATGCCATGAGACCATCTGAACAGTTCAATTGGTGCACATTACTTGAAGCCTTATGTTCTCAAGTTGCTCCATCGCATATTTATAGTTGTCTCTTTGTTACCTTGCATGTTTTTATACAGAGCGTTAACTTGACATACAAAATAACAATTTACCAAATATTTATAGCATCATCTCTAGCGAGGTTGTGAATTAGTCAGTAGGGAGCTCTTGTTGGCATATGCTTTTGGAAAACAATAAACAACAAAATAGATGTACCTTACCACGTTGGGATCAGGAAGCTCTCTGACTGCTTCATCAACATTTTCCGCTGTAGCTTTGACCTATTTGAATTTGATCATATTAACAATTAGTGTACTTAAAACTTGAAAGCAACAGTACATTTGCATACCGCTATAGTCCTAATTATCAAGCAGCTCTATATATTACATCAGTTGCTCCCTAATTTCTCAATCCCCTGGTTTATCTATAAGTGCAACTTATTTATACTAAGTGCCACTTATTTATACCAAGTGCCAGTGTATGATGCTCACATCAAAGAATTTTGAAGCTTAACTCATCCAGAGAAAAAGATGTCGTGGACAGCAACAACAAGAATAGAAACTGATTGGCTGACACTTCATTTTACTTTTAAGAGTTGACCTATTGCAAACCAACTGCAGTTCTAGTTTACATCATCAAAAAGAAATTACAAAAAACAAGCTGACCTACCAATTTAGCACTCTGTAGCTCAGTGTTCTCAGAGAGGCGATTCCTAAGGGGTTCGACATGGTCGCTTCCATCAAGTTGAACACCGATAAAGTATTGAAGCTCCCCCTACATAAAGAGTAGTACGGATGAGTATGATCACCATACTGACAAATACATTGAACAAGCGCAAAGCAATTTGAGAAGAGCAATGGATGGTCAATACCTTCTGGTCCCGCATGGGCTGCAGGTGGAACAAGTTCCAGAACTTCTTCCCTGGTCCATGACAGAACAATGGGAAGAAATATCAGCATAGCACCCCACAGAAATAATACATACATTGACTACACTGTGCGCCTGTGCGGCAGTAAAATGCCAATTGCTCATGCTTTATAGAAGTCATATTTCGTTAGGGGATGCAAATTTACCGCTCTTGGTGTAGTTGATTAGCTGTACTGTGATCTCCTTCTGCTCCCGGATGGCCTCCCGGATCTTATCGACCGTAGACATGTCAGTCTCCGGCCCTTGGAGAAATCTGCAGCCAGCCACAGATCAGAACGAGACCATTTCCATCTACAACCCATTCAAAACCAAAAGCTGGAGATCCAAGGAACTGTTTGCAACAAAATAAAATCATTGAGGAGGTCGCGGAGCGCAGAGGCACGCATAGTCGTAGGACACGCACCATAGCACGGGGGCCATCAGAAGGAACGCGCCGCGAGAATCCGCTCCCCGACACCAGGGCAGCCGTTACCCTTCGCGCGGTGGCCGCGGCGAGGAGAACGGCGGGGGCTCGTGCCCAGGCCGAAGAGACGGACGTGCATGGAAGCCGGCGCGCCGTCGCGGCGACCGCCGGCATTGAGGCGGCGGCGGCGGCGGCCTTACCAGAGAAACCGCACGCGCCGAGATGGGCCTAATGGTAGCTAAGTTCTGGGCTTTAGACAGATGGATGAGCTTGGGCCCAAATCTTGGCCTGGCTCTACTGAGGCCTGTTTGGGATTTTGCTTTGCTAGTTCTTTTTTTATTTTTTATTTTGTCAGCAGATTAAGACAGTAAGAGCCATCTCTAAGAGTGGCCAACAACTCCTCAAAAATCTATTTGGGAACGATAATTGAAAATAGCGCGTCCAATCCTATGCCCAAAGTCTTCATATGCCCAAAACTAGAGCTATTCTTAGCTAAATATACACCTGGTTTCCCCGTTCCCAATCTGCCTCGGTTGGTTTTTTTTCCATTCCATGACCGAGAAAAAAAAAGGAGAAATATTTTTGCGAGAGGAAAAAACTTTAATTAGAGCATTTTCAAGAGACTCTATATTTATCTTTCTTTGGCTAAAAAAAAGACCACAAAAACGCATCTAACACCTAATCTATCCAACTCGCCATCCGTTCAGGCTCGCTATCCGCTCGTCCTCCATCGCCTTTTTTACCAAGCGCCGCCCGCTTGCTATCCCCTCGTTGTTGCGAGGATTTCCCACGCCTCCCCTTCCCATGGAGGAGTCCAAAAAAAAGATGGTGTGGACCCAGATTTGACTAAAAACCTAAGTTTTAGCTAATCTCTTGGATTATCCGATTAAATTAGAGATTTTTATTTTTACAAAGGGGGTACAATATCTATATTTAGCTAACAAAATAGAGGGTCTCTTGGAGATGTTGTACATGTGTTTTTTTTTCACGTGGAACAATTATTAGATGAGCCAAATAATTGCAAATATGGCATGACTTTTTTTAAGCTAATTTTTTGGGACCTATTATAGGAGAAGCTTTTCTTCTTATAAATTTAGCTTTTTTGCATTTTATTTTTTAGACACTCTTGGAGATGCATAGTCAGTAAAATGAGATGGTTTTTGAGTAAAACAAGCCGAAAATGCCTTTTTTGGACAAAGGGTACTATTTGCATCCAAATTATATAGTATATCATTTTAGTTTATTTTTGTCCACTAAATTAACTACAGAACAAGTGATTTATGTTTATGTTAGTAAATTTTTGGTCGACCTAATAATCCACAACAATTGAAACTTGCATCCTACAGAAAAACCATCCTTTTGTGGTGACATATCGAAGCAAAAGCCACTCAAGCTCAGAGGTTAAGAAAGCAACATCTTGGCCTTGAGTTGGTAACTACGCACTGAACGTTGGGATTTTCTTGATCTCCACCGGATTGAGAATGTAGTTACTAGTTAGTTACTATCTCTGTTTAGACCGGCCCATTCTCGTCTCTGCTCCTGTCAAGCATAGATCAGTATGGCAGTACGCCTTCATTATTTGTTGCTCTACCACAAGCCCTCGTTGAGATTCATCCGTGACATCATCTACTGTTTCCTTGCAGACTTTTTGGATTTTGCATTAAGCTGGAGATTGCGTCGAGGAGCAAACCACTAGTTGATTTCGACTTAGGGCAAAGTAGGGCATCAATGAGTTCACACCACTCCTTTTAGAAATTTTCACACCCTCCGGAGGATTTTGCCAAAGTCCTGCTCGATCAGCTGAGAGAGACAAGTGCTTCATTCTCATTCACAACCCCTGCATTTCGCCTTCTCTATATCTGTTTTTCTCTCTCACACAAACTTGTAGCTTTCATTAAATATATGTACGTTGGCACCACCATAAGCTTTCATCTCATTATTATGAACAACTGTCCTAACCACTGATGGCTTCAACACCCCCACATTAGCTCGAAGTGAAAAGCTTTGAGAAGTGTATTGTCCCAATGAAAATAATTATTGCTTGAAATTTCTTTCAATTTAGAGGGAAAGCCTAAATATGTCTTGCTTGGGAGGTCCCTACTTTATAGTCACTTTCCGAAACTCTATTTAAAGTTACAGATTCCATGTGCTTTGGAATTTCTCGGGTTGGTGGTTTGTCCTGAATCAAACTTTACTAGATTTGACAACAAATTGTTAAAAGTACAAACAATTTTGCAACATAACTTGATGCTACTAGATTTGTCATGAAAAATTAATGATCTATTTTTATAAGATGGTAACCAAAGTTTCGATCTCGTAGACTGATTTTCTAAACTGCTAAGGCTGGCTGGGAAGTTTCAAAAGTAGCAATTTTTTTGTCTCACTGACAGGTGGGGTACTACTGCATGCTCACCTGCAGTTCCTTCCAAGGATCTCCTCCCGCGTGTACTCCGTCAGCTCCAGGAAGCTATCGGACGCGAAGATCTGCACAACCCAATCACTCGATGGTGAGCGCGCCGCTGCAAGAACTCATCAGGCCAGAAAATGGCGAGATGCCACCGATGGCAGGCTTACGATGGGGTTGTCCGGGAGCCTGGGGTCGGTGATGACGAAGTTCTTCTCGATGCGCTCCAGCGTGGTGGCCAGGTCGATCCCCTGCCTGATGTCCCTCTCCCTCCCCTCTTGCTCCCAGCTGTTCTTGCGCTCCTTCTCCGCCGTCACCTCCGGCGGCGGCGGCGGCGGCGGCTTTGGCGCCGGCGCCTCCACCTCCGCCGCCAGCAGCGCGTCCTTGCTTCCCAACGAGCTCCTCTTCCCCATCTTGAACCTGCCAAGAAGCCATCCGTGTCACACGGACCCAGTGAGGCCTAGCTCCGAGGATCGGAGTTTGTGATGACTCACCCAATGAGCGAGCGGCGGCCGCTGAGCTTTCTGCCCAGCTTCGAGTCCTCCTTCTTGAGGTCCCACATCGGGGACTTGAGGCCGGCAGCAGATCATGCCAGCGTGCCGGGGCCGACCAGCGGCGACGCCGTGGCCGCGTCGCCGGCCCACGCCGGCGTTACCGGCGGCGGCGGCGGCGGCTCCATCGGCTCCTCGTCGCCCTCCAAGCGCGCCCGCGGGTCCTTCACCGTCTGCACCACCTCCGTCATCGACGACATCGCCGTCTCCTTCTGCCGGTCTGCGCTTAATTCATTTCAAGATCGATCATCAGAGCCAACAAACAACCTCCGGCATTGGTTCGCCGTCGGCGAGGACTCACCGTCGTAGTGGATGAGCGACACCGGCAGCTCGTTGGGCCGCATCCGCTTGTCGCTGAGCCCCTCCGTGTACTTGCTCACCTCCACTTGCATCCTGCGCGCCAGCCATGGTGATGCTGCCATGGCCAAGAAACATAGCACGAAACGAAGCAGAGGAAGAGATCGAACACGTACCCGATGAACTTGATGACCTTGCCGCTGTCGTCGCGGATGGGCGTGACGGTGAGGAGGTTCCAGAATGGCGTGCCGTCCTTGCGGTAGTTGAGCAGCCTGCCGCAGAAGCTTCGGCCCGTCTTGACGGCGTCGCGGATCTTGGCGACCTCGTCCATGTCGGTGTCGGGCCCCTGCAGGAAGCGGCAGTTGCGGTTGATCACCTCCCTCTGGGAGTACCCCGTCATGGTGTAGAAGCCGGCGCTGGCGTAGATGATGGGGCAGTCCGGGCGCGTCGCGTCGGAGACGACGAAGGTCTGCTGCAGGCTGGAGAGCGCGTCCTTGAGCTCCTGCGACACGCGCGGCAGCGTTGACGACGAGTCGCCGGAGCCGCGCGCGCCGTCGGTGGAGGACTTGGTGCTGCCGGCGCCGCCGCGCTGGAACGACGGCTGCCGGTTGCGGTTGACGGCGCCGCCCGGGGAGGAGGAGGCGGGCTCCTCCTGCACGATCTCCTTGCCGAGGCCGCCGGAGCCCGTAGGCGGCGGCGGGAAGGTGAACCCGTCGGTGCCGGTGCCGGCGTCGGAGCCGGACGGGAACGCCATCCACTTCTCCACCTTCTCCGCCGCTTGGCTCGACGACGACCCCGCCATGGACGGCGCCGGCGCTAGCTGCTGCTGCTCCGATCAACTAGGACGTACGAGACTGTCGTGATCAACGCAGGTGTGGGCGAACCACCATCTGAGACTGAGTCACCGCTGCTGCTGGCAAGAACAAAAATGAGGAGGTGAATGAAATCAATCCTGGCAATTTGGGGCTGAGCAACACAAAAGCAGCAAGAATCTAAGCCGGGAAAGAGCAGCAAGAATCTAAGCCGGGAAAGATGTCTTTTGTCTGAGAAGAAGAGCGGGTAACTTTCGAACTGGATTTTACTTACTTGTACCTAACCTGACAGCACAGTATCTAAGCAAGCAACAGGTCTCACTGTTGCATTATCCAGAGCAGGCCAATGGAACCGTTCTAGATTCTACTGGTACCTATGTGAGTAGAGTGAGTAGCATCATAGGAGGGACACTGTAGGTTAGCCACATAAAAGGAAAGTACAAGGACAATTCAGCAAGGAACACAATCCAGTAATCCGTAATCCAGCATCAGGTGGTTGAACAAGTGGCGATTTTCCTTTTAGATACGAAATGATAGCTGGTGCAGGTGGAGAGAAAGCAAGTGGGAAAGCTATGGTACCTGAAGTTGCTGCAGTCGGCAGGCCAATGGGGGTGCTGCCGGCGCCGGCGAGCGGAGGGCAACCTAGAGAGAACACAGAGCAAGCAGCAAGAGAGGAAAAAAAAAAGAATGGCGGGTGGAGCAGGGCAGCAGGCAGGAGGAGCAGACGAGCGGATGGATAATGCAATCCGGCCCGTGAGCGACTCACGGTCGCCTCCACCGGTTTCCGTGGCCGCGCGAGGGCCACCGGTCGCCTCCTCGCCCGCGGCCGGCACGGCACCCACGCGCGCGCGCCGCGGCCTCCCGATCGGGTCCGCCCGCCCAGGCGGCCAAGCATCCTGGGGCCCGACGGCGACGGCGACGCGGGGGCAGGGGGAGATCTTTTGGGGCCGGCGTGCGGCCACGGATTCGGCGGGTGGATGGCGCCCGGCCCGTCGTACGGCCGTCGCTGTCGGGAGGCGGCAGGTTCCGACGACGGCGACGGTAACAGCGGGGTGGGGAACAGTGGCGAAGTGGAGGAGCTAGCAGTCATCCCTCTCAGGCTGGCTCGTGAAACTGAAAATCAACGTTTCTTGCTCCATCTGTTCTCTTATGTTTCCACTTTAATGCTCCCAATCCATGCCATGCCATGTTTCTCTCTCTCTCTCTCTCTCTCTCTCTCTCTCTCTCTCTCTTGCACACATGGGGATGTCTCCTCCAAGATGAAGGAATACATACAGAAACAGCAAGATGGTCCCCTTAATGAAATTCCATCTTGCAACAGTGTGATGAGTTGCAACTTGAAACCTGGTTTCTATTAGGTGCTATAAATAACATTTAGTTTGTTCTTTTCAACAAATTGGTTCCCCCAACATAGAGGAATTGAACATTTTTTTTTGCGAGTAGAGGAATTGAACACTTATTTGGAAAATCAACAATTTCAGAGTATGGTTATGCTATCAAGCACAGTAACACATTGGTTGTTACACCATCAGTTTCAAATAAAGGGCCATGGAGATGACTGTCTCTACGCTGCGGTGTGGTCAAAACGGGCGCATGTATTCCGGTGTGACATACGCTGTTGCATGGTAAACGGAGACGGCCGACGATCATGATTGTAAATGATCAGGTTTGTGTTGCAGAGGTTTTGCCATGCACAGCTTCTCTGTGCCAAGGAAAATCCATCAAGGACTAGATTGACCTTCTTGCCCAAACGGAACGGGAACGGGTACCGTACGGTTCTAGCAAAAGGAAGGCCCACCTCCTTTGGAGTTGGAGCTCCACTGCCTTGAAGTGTACGTTCAACATACAACCACTTGCCCGTGTTGAGATTTCATCTTTGGCTCTAGACAGCAACTTGCATTGTGTAGATGTTTGATTGCCACGGTTGTCTAGAGCTAGGTCATCACAAATTTGGTGGAGAAGAGCTTGTTTGTCTCTATAGTGCCATATTTTGAATGAAATATCTACCTCACGAAAAGTCTTGTCAGTGAGGTTCACTGTCCTCAAGCATATGAAAGCCGAAAATGTAATGGAGAAGCACATAATTTACCTAAGAGTGTGTTTTTATTTTGCCCCTAGGAGATATATTTAATTGGTTCATCTGTCCGCCGGAGTTTCTCCATGTACCTCCGAACATATATCTCTGGAAATGAATAATTGTAGTTGCTTTTTCCTCCTGAAAAAACACGCTTCCGAGTCCTTCTTCCAAAGTTATGGTTTACTTTTTTTCGTGTGGATGTTCTGTTTTTCTATCTATCAAATTTCTCCACAGCAATTATTTCGAGATTTATTGATCTTAGCTTTATATGGCTTGATGACTATGTGTACATATCTTTAGTGACAGTAGACTTGCATATCCATAAGACGAGCTCCTATATATACTGGCTGAACCAAAATAGTGAAGATCAGGGCTAACTACAAGAGACACTTTTTGGGAAAACAAAATGGATATTAATTTATTCGGAATACTATTAGTCACATATATTACTAGGTGATACCCCGCGCGTTGCTGCGGGAACTTTTAAACAAAATTTTAAGCTGCGGAATTTTTTTATACAAATTTTTAAGATGCAATGTGAAAGTAGTAACATCAAGGTGATTTCATTATAACATTCTTTTGTTAACAACATTATACATGTAGGCATGATAATTTTGTTGAGAGAGAACCATTCTAAATTATTGATCCTACATTTTTCTCTACTATGGAAATTTTGTAGCATACTACTCACAGAGGCATGATATTAACCATAGAAAATCGGTTGAAGACATAAATGTATGATCTAGTGGATGGTGACATATCTTATAGTGGATGATGACGTGGAATGTTTGCATGTTGAGAGAAATCAACTATGATCTGTTAGTGGGTACCAATTATATAGGTTATATATATATGCTGCTTGGGCTTGTGATCAATAACCAACAATATATAAGCCAACATAATTAATTATGTTTATGTCACTAGTTTTTTTTAGAATGATAAGTACACAAACCCTACCCATATGAGCACCCGGCAGATCTGGGATTCCGAAGTCACCATTGGCACCTCGTTGCCGACGGGAACGCCGCTTACCACTCCTTGGGAAAATCCCAGGAAAAGGTGCTAGCACCAGGATTTGAACCGTGGTGGGTAGCGTCCCACTGGACCGTCCTACCATTGGACTACAAGCCAATTCGCATGTTTATGTCACTAGTTAAATTATTAGTGCATCATGCATTTCGGTGACATACATGCAGTACTGGTTGCACGAGAAGTTACACTGTTGTGAAAGACCAGGGCGGTGGCGGGGAGATCTATCTGTAAACTGTTCTATACCGGTTGATTGTGCCAACGATACTTAAATCTGGTTAATTGGAGCCGGATGAAGACGACGGCCTTGTTGGTGGCAGCTCTGAGTGGATTCAGGGTAATGTGTATGAAACACCACCGTTGGCTATGTGCTTTTGGTCGTAGAAGATGTGTCAGTACGTATGGTTTGGACATGTTTTTTGGTGTTGGTAGTTTGGAGCTAATGATGGTGGTAGCTCTTTTTTTTCTGCTCCTTTTTTCTAGGCCTGTGTGCTATTAGAAATGGAGCTTTTTCTTTTGTAATAATGCGAGCTGTATGTATCTTTTCGATGCAGAGGCTGGAATATCAATATATTCTCTTTTCTAAAAAAATCTATAAACTGTTTGTTTAGAGCATGACTAGCGTGAATCCTGATAAATAAGAGAGACAAAAGGTGGTACTATGTTTACTGTTTACCGAAAGAGCAATGCAAGAACAATGCAAGCGGGCCACATATTGGAGGCTTTCAAGCCACTGTTGTTGACCTCGAACTTTAATCGTCAGTTTGAACTGCCACTACCAGAATGATCCACTTTGGCACCGGTTGGGAAGTGCCTTTAGCACCGGTTAACCGGTGCTATTTCTCCGAGGCTAAAGGGTCGCTTCTTTAGCACCGGGTCAAATAACCGGTGCTAAAGGTGTCCATTCGTCAAAAAATTATGTGTGCTGCTGCGGGATTCGAACTCAAGACCTCTTGGCTCGCGCGTACCCACATAATCATCTCAACTACTTGGCACATGTGATGGAATAGAATATGCTTTCCTTTTAAAGCAACATGCAACACCCCCTTTAGCACCGGATCGTAACACAAACCGGTGCTAAAAGGCCTTTAGCACCGGATCGTAACACCACCCGGTGCTAAAGGGTGACCCTTTAGCACCGGGTGGTAATATGATCCGGTGCTAAAGGGTCGAGGGGCTTTAGCACTCAAATTTTGCACCCGGTGCTAATGTACCTTTAGCACCAGGTTCAAACGGCGCCGATGCCGGGGCGGATGTGAGTTTTTCTTGTAGTGTGCGATTATTATTTGGAGAATTATAAGAGGTTACTTCAAATTTGAACTCAACTGAAAAGTTTACCGTGAAGTACCTCTGCCCACCAAATTCCATATATAGTAGACCAAAACTTATAGTTGCTCATCAATACATGTGACATTTTCATCAATACACGACATTGTTTTTTATAAGCTAGCCACCGAGTGACATGTTATCCCCCAACTTCTAGATGATCTTGAAAGTTGAAACCCCTGATTATAATCTGAAAAGGCCTCAATGCAAAAAGGCTACTACACTCCGTTGTTGGGTGTCGAATTTAGAGATTCTTCTCTATGAAATTTAGATCATACCGTAAACTGATCGTAGGTCAGTTGCTAAGGTTTCTTGTGGTGAAATCTGCTTAGCAGGGCTTAAGATCTCGACTCAGTATTGGTCACATTTTTCTGAATTTTATTCAGTGGTATTCTTTCAGCGGTAGGCAATATATCCATCGACAACGACGTCAATAGTAACTTTGTCAATCTCAACATCAGCCGGTCCGCTCTTTTAGAGGTGCTCATGAGATAGGGTTTGTGTACATATATGATATATTCGTAGGCAATGTGTGTGCGTTGTGAGCGTTTGGATCTGTACCGGTCTTGTGTAAAAAAAGGAATTTAGAGAATACTATTTTACAACTTCAGAAACCGAGAAGAGAAATAATAATAATATTTTTAAGAAAAGAAGCTTAGCGTTGCCCCATCACTATGGTCACTAGGGGTCAAGCCTCCGCTAGAAAAATATATTTGTGTTTTACCCCATGATAGCTAAACTCTTGCTCGAGGGAGTAAAATGGCCGACCTGATCGGATGACAGACAAAAACATTTTTTTAGGTAAAGATCATCGTGAATAGTAGAAAGAACAGCATTATATCATCGTACAAAACTTAGTTTTGGCTCCTCATTATAGATTTCTCTCAACATGTAAACTTGCCACGTCATCCGTCCACTAAGACTATCCACTTATGTCATCCGTCGATCTTATATGACCAATATCATCCATGGTCTTTGCGAGTGCAATGCTACAAAATTCGCACAGTAGATGTCATCCACCGGTCTTCAATTACCAATAGTATCCATGGTCTTTACAAGTATAATGCTACAAAATTCGTACGGTAGAAATACATAGATGATCAATCATTTAAGAGTCGTTCTTTCTCAATAAAATGAACATGTTTTTATGTACTAGCAAGAACGCACGTGCGGCACACACGTTTATTGATGACATGTAGGTACTAAAACAATATCACTTCACTTTAGTGCAAAGCGCTTTTAAAAATACTTTATATTCGCTCTCTCATCTATAGAGAGATTTAGGTATTCTCAAAACTAATGATAGTTGGAATTTATTTATATGGAGAAAAACTCTCTAATTTATTGCCTTTTAGCAATACGGGATACTTGTGTATAGACGTGGGTACAAATGTGGGTATGTTTAGGTGGGCCCTTTTTTGGGTGAAAAAAGTTTTGGGTTTAGAGGCGGAAATCAACATATGAATGTCCCTCCCTCTTTTTTGACCATTCATAAACCAATTTTCCCGACTGGTGGGTCCTATGTGAGGTGGGTGTGGATTTTTTGTTGGTGAGAAGTATTTTCAAATCTAATTCTCTTTATAGTATACTAGCAAGAACGCACGTGCGGCACGCACGTTTATTGATGACATGTAGGTACTAAAATAATATCACTTCACTTTAGTGCAAAGCGCTTTTAAAATATACTTTATATTCACTCTCTCATGTATACAGAGCTTTAGGTATTCTCAAAACTCATGATAGTTGACATTTATTTATATGGAGAAAAACTCTCTAATTTATTGTCTTTTAGCCATACGAGATAATTGTGTATAGACGTGGGTACAAATGTGGGTATGTTTAGGTGGGTCTTTTTTTTGAAAAAAGTATAGATAATATTGTTTGCAAAAGAATATTGCCATGCAATTACTTTAGTGTTTCTATTTTTAAATAATTTTAAATCATGTATAATATCGTTTGAAAAAAATATTGCAATGCAATTAATTTAGTGTTTTCAAATGTTATTTAAGAAATTCCCGCGGCATCGCGTGGGATACCACCTAGTTTATTAGAAAAAAAGAAAAGCTAAGCGTTTATCTCTACTGCAACGAAATCCACATCATGGCTAAGCTAAATGCGACGCGAACCAACCACTTAGCTTTGTCTAGATAGATCCATCATATCCATGCACACTAAGGACCCCACTAGCTAGTCTGCTTGTGAGCAAGCAATAATTAAAGACGCCGGACCACATCGACGCAACGTAATATCCTCACGTGCACGATTATATATATTGTTTACAAAGTATCATTATATTGACGCATTATCCCTCCTGGGACCAATCAATCGGAAACAAACAAAGAGACTAGCGAGTAGCGACGCTATGGATGGTGCCCTCCTTAACCTTTTGCTAACTTTGTTATTACCTGTGATAGTAAAGGTTGGATGGCTCCAAGCTCTGCTACAGTGGCGCGCGCGCGTCGCTCTCGCGTATAGCACGGCGTGGCCAGGCGAGATGCCTTGCCAGCCGTCAGCCGTGGTATGTGCCAAGTGCCCAAGTGGCTGCCGGTTAGCCTCGATGTTGGAGCTTTGCATGCTACCGCCACACACAGGTGGATTATTTTTCCCTGGCGACATGTAAGTATCCATGACAGGCTCACAGCAACATAAATCCACAACCACTAGCACATATATATATCTCGACGGCATAACTCCATAAGCAACTCAATAACTAGCGACATGCAGGCACGGCATAGATTGAAAAATTAAGTTGCTATATTTTGGATTTTCAAGTGCATAAATTTGACAAATTTTCAGGTGGCATGTTCACACAACGGCTAAAGGGGCAGGGGCCCGGGTGGTGACTCCAATCGGGAGTAAAAGGTGGCCTCCCAATGGTTAAGGAGGACCGGAACTATTGAGTCCCGCCTAGGGTCATCTTTCTCCCTAGCTCGACCAAGCCACGTGCGTATTAACACCACAGATGTTGTTTTCATGCGAGGCTGAGCTTGGGGGGAGTTCATGCCATTTTTTCATGAGTTTGTGGAGATTTCACTCACTCATACGATCTAAAGGTAAGTAACTTCATGCTCCTATAATTCTTTAGTATTGTCTTTTTCTTGCTTTAGAAATAGAGAAATCCAAGGTTTTAGAACTAGAGGCAATGGGCCCCTTGTTTATACACCATTTGATCTATAATTTAGTTGTTAGTTGGATGCATAGAATTTTCGTTATAGATTTAGAGATAATTGAGAGATGAGTGAAATAGATTCATTAGTTATTTTAAAATTGATATAGTAATATAAAACAAGAGAAAAATATTTATATATAATATTGAGAAATAATGGGTGGTATTTTTTGCATAGATAAATAATGCTTCAGTTATTTTTTACTTTGTTAAATAATACTTCAGTTGTATAAATTAAAATATTATATAAGTATTGAGAAATAAGTGCTTTTTACATAGATAATTAACGCTTTATTATACAATATTGGAATAGATTCATGGTATATTAATTACATAATCAATAATGTAGATGCACTGACAATGGATGTACAATGCTGACCGACGCTCTTAGAAGTTCATTGACGGCCTACATTATTTTCTAGATGTAGCCAAGGTAAACAATAATGAGTAGGGTTTCATATGTTGCCCGTGCGAGCAATGCGGAAACACCAAGGATGACGATTCTAAAAATACCCTCCACGTCCATATTATTGTGAATGGTTTCATGGATAACTATGTTGTTTGGATAAAATTAAAAAAATCCGTGTCTAAAACATGAAGAAAACAATGTTTACAACACCATAGGACTGCATCTGCAACACTGAAGGTATGTGTACTGTAGTTGTGATGCAAGAAGACCCGGAGGCCCTAAAATCAATATATACATCATCATGAGCAATATAGTTTCAGGTAGCCACCACACGCCTTGAATTACACTCTTATACTCTATATGTTTCAAATTGCTACCCACTGTTGAACTTTTTTCATAATTAATTACTATTTGTCTTATTTAAAAATTTACTCCAAATATAAAATAAGTCATTTTTAAAGTTCATTTGATTCTAAAATAATCTATAAATAAAATAAATAATACTTTCATAGTTTTTAAATAAAACAAATGAACGATGTTACGAGAAAAAGTCAATAACAAATGGTAACTTGGGACGGAGGTAGTACTAGCAATTTTGTCCGCAATTTTATTACAAGATCATGGACGGTACATCGTTTCCACTCGTGCATCAATAAATTACTAGTCTCGCCGGCGGCTGCGGCGGGTGAAGGAGGGCTGGCGGCGGCGCACTCCCGGGCTTCCGCTCGGCGTGGCGGCGGTGGCGTACCGGCTGGGGTCCAGTTCCTCGGCGGTGGGAGGGTGGTCTCGCTCTCTCGCGTCTGCTTGGCTTCCGGGCGGCATAGCGTGGAGGGTTGGAGGTGCGCCGCCTGCGACTCCACCTTGGCCGTTGATGCCGCCTCCGTTCTTCGCCTCGCGAATGAAGTAGCTCCTAGAGTACCATCAAGTCTCCGCCACTAGGGTCATTGTTTCTTTCTCACGACATAAGGCACGGTGCCGTCCCATTGAGGGGACGACAGGAGGCTTGGGGCCAATCGAGGGCCCCAAGCCTTCCCGAGGTGTCGGGTGTTGCTAGGCGGGTGCAAATGGAACCTAGCAGCGGCCTTCGGCGGCGGCGATGGTGGACAGTGGATGGAAGCGAGTGGGATTGGTATAGGTGCTTTTGGCGCGTCGGGCGGAATTCCTCAAGCGTAAGCTTCGACCCAGCCGTGTCGGGTAACGGCGTCTGCTCTTCCCTCTTGAGGGCGTTGCCTGCAGGGTTTCGTTCGACGGCGGTTCGTGGAAGATCTTCGTGGTGAAAACCAAACGCAGGCGCAGTTGCGCCTTTGCCTTCCTGAAGGAGTTGTTTGGAGCTCTTCCTGTAGCCGTTGGTGGTGGTGTTTTAGGCTCCATGGATGGTCGGGTCCGATAGATGGTGTTTCGGTTTCATGACCCATTAGGGTGTTCGCCGCGAGTAGTCTCTCTATCTCTGGCGCGTGGCCTATGGGGTCCCTGTTAGGATCTGTTGGATGCTGCTCATCTAGCGGTGTGTGCGTTATTGTAAACTGGTAATCCTGGTATCTTTCGGATGCTTTATATATAAAGCTGGCTACGGCCTTTCCTAGAACATGACAAATTTATTTCTGGGAAGAGGATTCCAACTCGCGCTCCGTCAAAAAAGGATGAAATCAGTTTAGGGCCAGCATAACTCTGCCCATGCCCTGCTTCTGCTGGGTACGTAGTAGTTCAGAGCTTGCAAAGCTGCCCTAGCTTCAGCTTGAAGAGCGTCTCTCCAGCTAAGAGCGCGTAACCTCTCCTTTTTGATCTCTTATGACAACTAAGAGCAACTCCAACAGTTCTCCTCTCTCTTTCCCTTTATTTTTGCTATAGGGGAATTCACTTTTAGATTTTTAGGATATTGAGGAGAGGTGCTCCAGCAGATCCCTTTTCTCTTTCCCCTTTCCCTTTTCCCTTACACCTTGGTCCCATGTGGAAGTGACTCAATCTTTTTTCTCTGTTTCCTCCTCTCTTCCTCACACTCACCGGAGCTCCGCCGTGGCCAGATGGGGTGGCGGGCGTACGGGCGCCGCGCAGCCAGCGTGCAGGCAGCCCAGCGTGGGCGGCCGGCGGGCAGGCCGGCGGCGGCCGCACGAACGGACAGCAGGCGGCATGAGGGAGCAGAGGGGGGAGAACCAGGTGGTGGAAAAGGCCAAGATCTCTACATCTGCTGCACGAACGACGGCGCCTCGTCGGCCCTGGAGCTCAGGCCGCGCCTGCTGCCATTGCCGCTGCTGCCTGCGGATTCGAGGTCCCAGTCCATGACGCTGCCGCTCGCCCTCTTGTTCCACACGACGTTGCCGCCGTTGCCCGCGGATTCGGGAGCAAAAAGGCTGCCATGGCCGACGACGCCGCGGCAGCGTCCGTCAAGACCAAGGGGAGATGGGCGCGACGGGTGCCCAGCAAGCGGTAGCGATGTGGCGCGGGGCCGGGAGGCCGGCGGCGAGGAGTGCGGGGCGACGAGGCCGTGCGGGCCGGGCACGCCTCACCGGGGCGCATGGCCGGGCGGTGGCGTGAGTAGCTGGCGGCGTTCACGTGCTACGGCGCCATGGCCACCGGCGCCGTGGCGTGCGCGCGGGTTCGGAGCCGTGAACCCATCGCCGAGGACCTCACGAAGCCCGCCGTCGTGTGGGCGGTGCTCCTTGCCGTCGTCAACTACAAGATGCTCTGAGCACGGCCGGCTACTGCTCCAACTCGATCTCTTCTTCTTTTCTCCTTCTTCTTCTACCTCGTACGCGGGAAGGCCGGGCGGCAGCCGCGGCTGCACGAGCGATGCGGCGCGGGTGGCCGGCGGCCGGAGCGCGGGTGGCACGAGGCGGACGATGGCTCGCGGCGACGTGACGCGGGCGGCGGTGCAACGCGTTACGACGCGGGCTCAAGCGGTGGGCTGGGTGACGTCGGGCGGCGGCGGTCGGGTGCGTAGGCGGCGGCGCATCGGGAGGCGAGCATGGCGCGTCGGGAGGCCTCCAGCATTTGTACGCCAACAGGAAAGAAAGGAAAGGGGAGAGGAATTGCCTCCCCTTCTAAAGGGGAATAGGATTGGATTTAAGGGGATTGAGAAAAAATTATAGGGAAAGAGGAATAGAAAGGGGATCTGTTGGAGTCATGTTTTTTTCTCTCAATCCCGTTTAACTAAATATAGGAAAAGGGGCTTGTTATTGGAGAACCGTTGGAGTTGCTCTAACCCCCGTCCTCTTCATTGCTTTGTTCATGAAAGCTAGGCTGCATAAATAATGTTTATCTTGCTGCGCGCTAGGTTGGTAATGGTAGCTAAGGGGTTAAGTACGAGCAAGGCATTTCGTCTTCTAATATAGCGATAAAACAATCAATTTTCTGTCCTGGTCAATATCAAATGGGAAATGCAGATACTACTTTGTGCATATTGTTGGTCAAAAGACCGTGTATTCCGGTGTGACGTACATTGTACACTAGACAGGGACAGTTCTGACGGTAAATGATTACGTATTGTGTTGCCGAGATTCTGCCATCTATGCGACTATGCATGACTCCCTTGGTGCCGTTCGTTTAGCATGATTACTACTTGATTAGCTTGGGCTCAGGGCTAAAGAGACACTGTTGGGCAGTGGGCGGACACAGCGTAGGGACATGGGTGTACAGGTGTACACCCAATATTTTTTGCAAAATACACCTAATTAATCCAGATACATATTAATATTTTGGCTGGAATGTACTCCATATATATTTGAGCCCAAACACTTCAAATAATCCAGCCCAACTCCAAACTC
Source organism: Echinochloa crus-galli (assembly GCA_900205405.1). Lineage (NCBI taxonomy): Eukaryota > Viridiplantae > Streptophyta > Magnoliopsida > Poales > Poaceae > Echinochloa > Echinochloa crus-galli. The sequence goes on from OAMR01000032.1 coordinate 519,676, forward strand.
TCTCCTATGGTCCAGCCCAATACCAAACTCTCTCCTATCTCATGCAACGATGGGCCAGCCTGCTATTATTGCACATATCTCCACGGTAGCCACCGGCCATCTCTGGCTGTCTGGACCATGGACAAAGGCGTTTGGCGATGGTTTGACAAGGCGGAGCCACGGAGCCCCAGCGGTTGCCAGTCTATGGCTGCTTTGGAACACAGGATTTTCAAAACTTAGGAATAGGAATAATACAAGATTGGAGTTGGATAAAACTTGCAATTCTATGGAAAATCAAAGTGTAGGAAAGTTTATAAAGTAACCTTTGGATGCAACATAGGAAACATGCATAGGAGAGAGAGACACACAAAGGAAAAATTCCATAAGGTCCAACCTCATGTTAGTTTTCCTCCAAAATTCTATTGTTCCATGAATCCCATAGGAATTCTAAAGGAATTTTATAGGATTCAATCCTTTGTTCCAAAGGGGAACATAGGAAATTTTCAAATAGGGTTCAAATCCTTCAAAATTCCTATGATTTTCCTTTATTCCAAAGGGGGCCTTAGGTTGTAAACATCAACAAAAAATAAAATAAAATTCCACTATAATCTGCAAAGTATTGATATTGAAGTGTAGCATCTTAAATTGCAGAGACAAAGCTTTGGGTTGATGAGACAACCTATGGTGTCGAACATGCATGAAGATTAACATGATTTTATGAGTAAATTCTTGAAGATAATGGGCAATTATGATGGCGAATTTTCAGATCATTTTTTAAAAAAATTCTCTCGATTTTTCGGGGGTTCGGGAGAATTTTTTAGACCGGGAAAAGATTTCTTCTTCTTAATGAAAAATCATGTGGCGGTCTTACCCCCACCAGTCTATTTTTTTTAATATCATAAGCAATGACAAATGCCTAGATGTGAGGTAGGAGTCTATACTAGGCTGTGTTATGATTGTTTATGCAAACTTATTTTCCTTCTTTTATGGAGGTATACATCCATTGGAATCAATGTACACCCAATGCTGAAATCCTGCGTCCGCCACTACGGCACACAAGAATGTGGCCAGCTAGGGCCACCTCTCCTAGAGCTGCAGCGAGCCTTCACGTGCTCATTAACCTCCCGAGATATTCATCCACATCATGCTCAAGAGTAGAGGCGTGTTGGAATTCGGGTTAATTTGGAAGGGTTCAAAATGTAGCTCAGATCTGGACTGAATAGATATTTGTAGTTAATAGAGTACTCATCATTAAGTGTTAAGGAATTGAAAGTGATGAAATGGCATATTATGTAATCTGTTCTGAGGCAATATATCATGTGAAAACCAACCCCTCCGTGTAAACTTTGAAAACCACAATATGATCCACATGATGTTGATCCAATGAGCCTCCCACCTCCCATGGTGTGTTTTCTAAAACAGTAAATGTGTCCATGTAGTTCAATCGACCCCAACATATAGTCCAAGTGTATAGATGTAAAGATAAAACACACCCATTATTGTTTAATATAGTTAGACAATATTTTGGGTGGCATAAGAATTACTATTTAATAGCTACACGACATTTTCGGTGACATAGAAGTTGATCCTTGAGGGTCAAGAATCAAGACGGATTAATTGAAACTAAAGCCAATTGCAAACTCAGCTCGTCCAACGTATATTGGCACAACATTTCCAAATTATCGGACCTTCAACTTTTTCTTTGATCGAATGACCAGCTGACAGTTGTCCATGCAATGTATAGTTCGTTTTTGGACCAACAATAATTGATGAAATTAGATGGTTGGTAGCTAAAGCTGGACGCCATCGCCGGAAGCGGTTCCGTACGGTCGCTGGGCTCCTCGATCGAGCCCAAACGGGACCGATCTACAGCCGCGACAGTCCAACGGAATCCATATCATTATTTGTCTTCATGGTGGTGTGGTGTGTGACACTGTCCCATCGGCCGAGTATCACTCCATGAAGTATTACAAATTTGTTTAATAGATGGGCGAAATCGGGGAGCAGAAATAAGATCCAAGGTTATTGATAAAAGCTACAACACTTTGTTTGACTATTTTGATCTCTAGAAATAAAGTTGTATTTGATAAATACCGACCAAAAACTTTTCTGTAGATACTATTTAGGAAACATACTATCTCGGGTTGTAGGCTAAGTCACAGCGAGAGAGAGTGATGAGGACTTTATCATCAAGACGTGTCGACTGGAGGACTATACATTTCTTAATGGACAATGGACGATCCTTTAATTTTTGAATTAGTATTTGAACTTTTTATTTGTTTGATCAAAATGTGTGGTCGATGTGTTCTATAGTAATGGATTGATCCCTTTTTTGAAAAAGAGTTGAAACCGAAACTTATTTCCTTTCTTAAAAAAAAATTTAACCGGCCGTTGCTATCGCTGGCAGCTTGGTTAGACTAGACGGCCGCGCACGGCGCACGGTGCACGGTGCCGTCGATAGCCTGCCGCCCCACGGCCCGGAACCACGTGACCGTTTATTCTGATTTGATGTGATAGGTGAATACTAAAGTTTGGAGAGAATTTTAAAAAACTTGATAAAAGTGAACATAGCCATGATGTTCTGGAGAAAAAAGGGATAGAGTGCATGTATGGATCGGCCTTCGTTCGTGCCCGAAGGTACACAGAATATTGTTGCAGTACCTATAGCACAAAGCTAAATAATAAAATCTTTTCTTTCCACTGCAAGTAACATATAGTACACTGCTAACTAAAATAGTACACACAGCTAATTTTAAGTAAATTCTCTGTATGTCACTGAAAATTATAACTATTCCTTATATGTCATTGAAAATTAGACCATCTTTTCATTGCTACTTATTTTAATTTTTCATCTCTTATCTACCATTGCCGTTATTTTTCCCATTGTTTCACTGTTACGGCGCCAAAACATAAGGTAATTGAAAAAGGAAGAATCCAAAACTCGATTTCTTCGTCGGTGGACGCCGTCCGCCCGCTCGGGCACCATTGCAACCCTGGGATAAAGAGCTTCAGGAGGGCCCAGCACGTCATGCCGGTCATGGAGCTGATCCCTCGAGCCAGCGTTGTCCTTGGATATCCTTAGAACGGTCATAGACACATTGACGCATAATTCATATCACACTGCTCAGGCAACACTGCACGCCATCACGGTTGGCCAGGGTGCAGCCGTCCCATCCATTGAGGCAGGGTGGCTAAATAATAGAAAAAAATAAAATAAATAATAGAAAAATAAAATAAATAATAAAAGGAAATAGAAGAAAAAACAAGTAAGTATAAAAAGGGAAAATATATAAAATAGTAAAAATGATATAGAAAAAATGAATAAAAATTGAGTAGTTACAAAAAAATAATAAAATGAAAAAAAAAGTAAAACCGATACACGAGTCTTTATTGGGATGGTTGTGCCACAGGCAATCAAGGATCTCTTCCAGAGAACTCATTTTCCCTTTAGATTCAGCTTAATTGTCTCCCTAATTTAATCGGTGGATGGCAGCGGCTTCCTCATCATCATCATGATTCCCTTCGTGGGCATTGGCCGCTGGCCACGCCCTCAGCTCCTGTGCAACAGCGACGTCGGGGGGCCAGACTCAGCGGCGGCGCGGCTCGGCTACCTTGCTGGCTATGGTTAACCCAACCCAGCCTTGCACGCCGTCTTTGCGGCGGCGGAGCTCTACTATGCGCGGCGGCTCGTCACAGATTGCTCCATTCATAGAGCTGCGCGAAGGATGCCAAGGGCAAGTGCTGGGACAAGCAGACGGACGGAGAACTTGCATCTGACTCGGGGAGGAGAAGCAACGAGAAAGAATCGGCGGAATCCGGGGAGAAGAAGAATCGAATAGCCAAGCAGACAGGATTGCGGGACGCGACGCCGAGGATGACGTCAAAAAAGTATTGATGATATCAGCCGATGTACCCAACATTACTGGCTTGATAATATTTTATGTAAGAGCAAATCATGAGAGCTTTATTAATTAATCACATGGTTACAATTCTTGACAGTTGCTTCCATTAACCAGTTCATAACTCCATGCCCCCAAACTCCTTGGTCCATTACACGATTTGTTCAATTCTTCCACTAGTGCTTGGAGTCAGCCGACGTACCAAACTTTACTCGCTTTATAATATTTTTTCGGCAAATCATAAGAGCTTTATTAATTAATCACATGGTTACAATCCTTGACAGCTGCTTCCATTAAGCAGTTCATGGCTCCAAGCCTCCCAAACTCCTTTGTCCATTACGCGATTTCTTCAATTCTTCCACTAGTATTTGGTCCTGTTTATGTACCTTTCCAACACAGGTTACACGTTAGCAGTCAGCCTACTATCGGCAAGTCAACAGTCAGCCTTGCAGTCCAGCTCCAACCATTTATTATTGAAGTATCAAATAAAAAAACATTTGTTATTGGGGATCCAAGCTAGTGTTATTGGTGAATGGGGGGATCCAACCATGCCATTAGTATTATTGGTGTTCTTGGTTCATTAGCGCCCTGTATTTCTCAAACCATGGCCTCGATGTTGCCTCTGCTCTGTTGTTTGCTTATACTTTTGTACTCTGGCACTACAGCGCTCTCAGCAGCAGATGTAAACGAGACCGAGACTGACCGACAAAGCCTCCTATGCTTCAAGTCCGGCATCTACTCTGATCCCCTCGGCGTCTTGAGCGCATGGCGCAACACCTCACACAACTTCTGCAGCTGGCCAGGGGTCTCTTGCAGCACAAGGCTTCCAACCCGTGTGGTCTGCGCCTCGTCGGCCCTGGAGCTCAGGCCGCGCCTGCTGCCATTGCCGCTGCTGCCTGCGGATTCGAGGTCCCAGTCCATGACGCTGCCGCTCGCCCTCTTGTTCCACACGACGTTGCCGCCGTTGCCCGCGGATTCGGGAGCAAAAAGGCTGCCATGGCCGACGACGCCGCGGCAGCGTCCGTCAAGACCAAGGGGAGATGGGCGCGACGGGTGCCCAGCAAGCGGTAGCGATGTGGCGCGGGGCCGGGAGGCCGGCGGCGAGGAGTGCGGGGCGACGAGGCCGTGCGGGCCGGGCACGCCTCACCGGGGCGCATGGCCGGGCGGTGGCGTGAGTAGCTGGCGGCGTTCACGTGCTACGGCGCCATGGCCACCGGCGCCGTGGCGTGCGCGCGGGTTCGGAGCCGTGAACCCATCGCCGAGGACCTCACGAAGCCCGCCGTCGTGTGGGCGGTGCTCCTTGCCGTCGTCAACTACAAGATGCTCTGAGCACGGCCGGCTACTGCTCCAACTCGATCTCTTCTTCTTTTCTCCTTCTTCTTCTACCTCGTACGCGGGAAGGCCGGGCGGCAGCCGCGGCTGCACGAGCGATGCGGCGCGGGTGGCCGGCGGCCGGAGCGCGGGTGGCACGAGGCGGACGATGGCTCGCGGCGACGTGACGCGGGCGGCGGTGCAACGCGTTACGACGCGGGCTCAAGCGGTGGGCTGGGTGACGTCGGGCGGCGGCGGTCGGGTGCGTAGGCGGCGGCGCATCGGGAGGCGAGCATGGCGCGTCGGGAGGCCTCCAGCATTTGTACGCCAACAGGAAAGAAAGGAAAGGGGAGAGGAATTGCCTCCCCTTCTAAAGGGGAATAGGATTGGATTTAAGGGGATTGAGAAAAAATTATAGGGAAAGAGGAATAGAAAGGGGATCTGTTGGAGTCATGTTTTTTTCTCTCAATCCCGTTTAACTAAATATAGGAAAAGGGGCTTGTTATTGGAGAACCGTTGGAGTTGCTCTAACCCCCGTCCTCTTCATTGCTTTGTTCATGAAAGCTAGGCTGCATAAATAATGTTTATCTTGCTGCGCGCTAGGTTGGTAATGGTAGCTAAGGGGTTAAGTACGAGCAAGGCATTTCGTCTTCTAATATAGCGATAAAACAATCAATTTTCTGTCCTGGTCAATAGTCTTTTTTTTGAAAAAAGTATAGATAATATTGTTTGCAAAAGAATATTGCCATGCAATTACTTTAGTGTTTCTATTTTTAAATAATTTTAAATCATGTATAATATCGTTTGAAAAAAATATTGCAATGCAATTAATTTAGTGTTTTCAAATGTTATTTAAGAAATTCCCGCGGCATCGCGTGGGATACCACCTAGTTTATTAGAAAAAAAGAAAAGCTAAGCGTTTATCTCTACTGCAACGAAATCCACATCATGGCTAAGCTAAATGCGACGCGAACCAACCACTTAGCTTTGTCTAGATAGATCCATCATATCCATGCACACTAAGGACCCCACTAGCTAGTCTGCTTGTGAGCAAGCAATAATTAAAGACGCCGGACCACATCGACGCAACGTAATATCCTCACGTGCACGATTATATATATTGTTTACAAAGTATCATTATATTGACGCATTATCCCTCCTGGGACCAATCAATCGGAAACAAACAAAGAGACTAGCGAGTAGCGACGCTATGGATGGTGCCCTCCTTAACCTTTTGCTAACTTTGTTACTAGCTGTGATAGCAAAGGTTGGATGGCTCCAAGCTCTGCTACAGTGGCGCGCGCGCGTCGCTCTCGCGTATAGCACGGCGTGGCCAGGCGAGATGCCTTGCCAGCCGTCAGCCGTGGTATGTGCCAAGTGCCCAAGTGGCTGCCGGTTAGCCTCGATGTTGGAGCTTTGCATGCTACCGCCACACACAGGTGGATTATTTTTCCCTGGCGACATGTAAGTATCCATGACAGGCTCACAGCAACATAAATCCACAACCACTAGCACATATATATATCTCGACGGCATAACTCCATAAGCAACTCAATAACTAGCGACATGCAGGCACGGCATAGATTGAAAAATTAAGTTGCTATATTTTGGATTTTCAAGTGCATAAATTTGACAAATTTTCAGGTGGCATGTTCACACAACGGCTAAAGGGGCAGGGGCCCGGGTGGTGACTCCAATCGGGAGTAAAAGGTGGCCTCCCAATGGTTAAGGAGGACCGGAACTATTGAGTCCCGCCTAGGGTCATCTTTCTCCCTAGCTCGACCAAGCCACGTGCGTATTAACACCACAGATGTTGTTTTCATGCGAGGCTGAGCTTGGGGGGAGTTCATGCCATTTTTTCATGA
>OAMR01000032.1:527728-538878 GCA_900205405.1 Echinochloa crus-galli
TTAAAATAGTCTTTATACTATTTTATCACTATTAGTGTGCCTGAGCCGTGATCTTTGCTTTCTTTTCTGCTTTCCTCTAACTCTTTTTCTGTTTTTTTTTTGACCTTTTGGGTTTCACCTCTAGCCTACCCCAACTAGCTTGGGACAAAAGGCTATGTTGTTGTTGTTGTTGTTGTTGCAGAAGATGAGCAAAACGCATCGCCAAGGGAAACTCATGTAGGTTCAGATTTAGAAGCTTTCATTGCCTTCGTTTCTGACCAGCCACCCCTGCCTCTGCTGAATAACCCACCACAAGTTAATCCTACCCAGGAACCACCTGGATCGCCGGCTCAAATTACTGCTGCCAATACACCGGCAAATACCCCGGGCCAACGTAAGAGTGCACGTTTGGCAGACAAAGCTAAGCGAAACCTTGGGAGAGACAGTGTAGAAATGGCACAGTGGGTTCTAAATAATAAACTTGGGGAGCTATCACGTAATGAGGAAACTGAAGCCGATTCTAACCCGGGTTTTGATTTTTATGCTCAGCACGTCCCAAGGCCACTCACCAGCTCCAAGATGGAGGCCATCAAAACCCTGGTGGAGCACGGCAACAAACCAAGGCACAAGAAGAAGAGCAGAATCACCCCAGCGCCACAGCTTGCTGCGTCTCTCCCCCCTCCAGTTGTTCAGGCCATCTGAGGGGGGTTCAGAAGGGGCTCCCATGAGCCAGTTATCTTAGTGGTCATCGTTTTATTTTATGTTAGCAATGAGATATCTGAACATGACAAGGGTTGTAATAGGGCTTAGGGGACCGGCAATTTGGTCCAGCGGCTTCAGCGATGTCTGCGGACTGATGGCCCAGCATCGACGCCCACGAAGCTCGCCAAGTATCTGCGCAGTCTCTCTAGTAAGAGACCTCACTTATGGGTCACTCAGGACTTTGTATGGGGCCCTAGCACCAAGTCCATTGCGTGCCGCAGAAGTATTGGAACGCGGAGTGTTTGTCCCAGTTTCAGTTGTGCATTAGTTCCACATGTCGCAAAAAAACTGTAATGTTCTCTATTGGAACGTCCGAGGGCTCAATGCTGTTGCACGAAGGGCTAGCGTTAGAAGCCTTGTTAGATCCTCGGGTGCAACGGTGATATGCCTCCAGGAAACAAAAATTGCTAACTGGAATGCTCGGCTAGTTGCGGATACTCTAGGCCCGGCGTTTGCTGCAAACTATGTGACCCTGCCAGCTCAGGGCACCTGTGGGGGCATCCTCCTAGCAGCGGCTGAGAATTTCTTCAAATTGGACTGTTTTCTCATCACCAACTACACAGTGTCCGCTAGAATTACAATGAGAGCAGGCTAAATAATAGAAAAAAATAAAATAAATAATAGAAAAATAAAATAAATAATAAAAGGAAATAGAAGAAAAAACAAGTAAGTATAAAAAGGGAAAATATATAAAATAGTAAAAATGATATAGAAAAAATGAATAAAAATTGAGTAGTTACAAAAAAATAATAAAATGAAAAAAAAAGTAAAACCGATACACGAGTCTTTATTGGGATGGTTGTGCCACAGGCAATCAAGGATCTCTTCCAGAGAACTCATTTTCCCTTTAGATTCAGCTTAATTGTCTCCCTAATTTAATCGGTGGATGGCAGCGGCTTCCTCATCATCATCATGATTCCCTTCGTGGGCATTGGCCGCTGGCCACGCCCTCAGCTCCTGTGCAACAGCGACGTCGGGGGGCCAGACTCAGCGGCGGCGCGGCTCGGCTACCTTGCTGGCTATGGTTAACCCAACCCAGCCTTGCACGCCGTCTTTGCGGCGGCGGAGCTCTACTATGCGCGGCGGCTCGTCACAGATTGCTCCATTCATAGAGCTGCGCGAAGGATGCCAAGGGCAAGTGCTGGGACAAGCAGACGGACGGAGAACTTGCATCTGACTCGGGGAGGAGAAGCAACGAGAAAGAATCGGCGGAATCCGGGGAGAAGAAGAATCGAATAGCCAAGCAGACAGGATTGCGGGACGCGACGCCGAGGATGACGTCAAAAAAGTATTGATGATATCAGCCGATGTACCCAACATTACTGGCTTGATAATATTTTATGTAAGAGCAAATCATGAGAGCTTTATTAATTAATCACATGGTTACAATTCTTGACAGTTGCTTCCATTAACCAGTTCATAACTCCATGCCCCCAAACTCCTTGGTCCATTACACGATTTGTTCAATTCTTCCACTAGTGCTTGGAGTCAGCCGACGTACCAAACTTTACTCGCTTTATAATATTTTTTCGGCAAATCATAAGAGCTTTATTAATTAATCACATGGTTACAATCCTTGACAGCTGCTTCCATTAAGCAGTTCATGGCTCCAAGCCTCCCAAACTCCTTTGTCCATTACGCGATTTCTTCAATTCTTCCACTAGTATTTGGTCCTGTTTATGTACCTTTCCAACACAGGTTACACGTTAGCAGTCAGCCTACTATCGGCAAGTCAACAGTCAGCCTTGCAGTCCAGCTCCAACCATTTATTATTGAAGTATCAAATAAAAAAACATTTGTTATTGGGGATCCAAGCTAGTGTTATTGGTGAATGGGGGGATCCAACCATGCCATTAGTATTATTGGTGTTCTTGGTTCATTAGCGCCCTGTATTTCTCAAACCATGGCCTCGATCTTGCCTCTGCTCTGTTGTTTGCTTATACTTTTGTACTCTGGCACTACAGCGCTCTCAGCAGCAGATGTAAACGAGACCGAGACTGACCGACAAAGCCTCCTATGCTTCAAGTCCGGCATCTACTCTGATCCCCTCGGCGTCTTGAGCGCATGGCGCAACACCTCACACAACTTCTGCAGCTGGCCAGGGGTCTCTTGCAGCACAAGGCTTCCAACCCGTGTGGTCTCTCTCAATCTCACTTCTGGGCTTCTTGGTGGGAGGATATCTGGTTGCATAGCAAATCTGACATCTCTATCACAGATAGTCCTTACAGGCAATAGCCTATCTGGAGCCATCCCAGACGAGCTGGGCATCCTCCCTGGCCTCCGAACTCTGATGCTTGCTGGCAACCATCTTGAAGGTAACATCCCTGGTTCATTAGGCTCTAGCATGTCTCTCAGTTATGTCGACCTTGCAAACAATAATAATCTCACTAGTCGCATTCCTGGCTCGTCGGCCAGTAGCTCCTCACTCAGCACGATAATCCTGTCACGTAATAACCTCACTGGGGAAATACCTGGTACTTTGTTTGCTAACTCATCTATGCTCACCAAGATTGTTGATCTGCAGCAGAATTCTCTGACAGGTGTCATCCCTCCTTTTGGTAAGAGCATCTCCAAGAATGCCCAAAAAATAAAGACCTCAAAAACTGATTTTAGGCATTTGCCAAAAAGTTTTGGGAGCAGAAAAAACTCTCACTACCGACCGTTCCCATTAATTAGCTCCTAAAACATCAAATTCTTGACACATCATCCATTACGAGTCATCGCTTCTTTTTTTTTCCTCGCTGCGCATCGTTGCGAACCTGCGATGACCTCCAGACGGAACAAGCTAATTATATCCAACATTATTAAAAGGGTCAATTGAATCTCAGACTACCTCACATAGTCACATATACTGATCACTTGACATGACCTATTCCTGGACACGGCCTCCTTAATCATCACAGATCAATTAACCGTGCCTTAAGCATGCTATTTTCCACAAGATAGCAGAGACATCCAAACCCAACTGGATTCGATGAGGTGCAGCACGTCGAAGGTTGATGCGAACATCTCCTATGCTGCTTCCTGCTCCCTCGATCGACAGCGAGGTCTCTGTACCAGCAAGCAACAGGCATGCTAGCACCGGCAGCGCGCTAGCTGCAGGGTGGTCGGAGAAAGCGTAATGACTAAAGGCGATAGAAACTCCGGCGACGACTTGAGCACATGCCCGGGTGCCGACGGGAGAGTTCCAGCGGCAGGATGCGGTGCAGGCGTGCAGCGGGGAGAACAGCGAGGCAACTTGCGTGTGCGTGCCCAATTTTGGTGCGGGGAAGGCGCCAACTCTGGATTGGGCGCGCGGACGCAGTGCGCATATTTGGAGCCGAAGTCCGCGAGTATTGGACGCGCGTGAATATTGGGCGTGAGTTTTGTGTACTGTTGGAGCTCGCGTTTCATTGCTAATGCCAAAAAACAGATTTTGGGAGTGGATTTAGACCACTCTTGGAGATGCTAAGGTCACAACGCTTGGAGCGAAGAAATCGCGGCTCAGGTCGTCAGCAAGCACTGCGCCATCCACTTCATCGAAGAGCAATCCCGGCGCCGCACCCGCACCCGCACCTACGACCTGTGGGCGTGGTGCACAAATCCTTCCGGAATCCCCAAGAAGGTTTGGCTCACAATCTCTGATCCTGATAGGGAACAGCCTCCAACCGATGTTCCATTGCCCCTAGTGGTAGTGCATCATGAGGAGCCGACGGGTGTCAAGAGCGGGCTCACGTACAAGTTGCTCATTCACCTGGATGAGCTGGAGGACCTCTCTCTCCCCCTCGGCAGCAGGGGCCGTTCCCAGGAGTTCATCTGGCACTACGGAGTGCCTGACTCCCCGGGGGTTCGCCGTCAGCCTCTGGACCAGCAAGCGGAGGACGGCCGTCGTCAGCATCGTCGCGATGAAGATGACGACCACAGAAGAGGTACGCGCCGGTACCGTAGTCAGTCAGCTTGGAGCCGTGTGTCGCGTTGCAGGGGTGCGGTGGACGACTGCTACAGCTCCACACGGGGGCTTCGCGGGCGCGGCTACAGCGACAACACTCCGCACCGAAGCAGAGACGCCACCCCTCCCTCCTGGAGAGGATGGATGGGGGCATGGCATGTACGACGACAGCAGGAGATATTCCCGCCCGGTGTCCGCTGACAAGGTTGTTCCGGCCCCGGTGCGGAAGTTGGCCAGGAGATCGACAGACAAACATGTCTCGTTTGCATCTCCCCTGGTCCAGTTCTGTGGGGAGGCCATCAACACACCCCTGACAATCAGCATCAACACCAGTTGGGTGCCTCCCAGGGGTAATGAATATAATGCTGATCATGTCTACACCCCATGCAGTTTGAAGCTAGTAACATTCTGCTGCCAATGGCAGATGGCAGGGCCGGACGAGAGCAATACAAGGCCAACAGTAGACAGATCTCCAAGGAGGACAAAATCCTGCAAATGCTGCGCGACGCAGAAGGCTGGACCCCGGGAAGGGATGAGGAACAGCACGAGGGGCTCCCACAGACCATCCCTGTCAGCAAGGTTTCTGACTCGGCACACCCGCTCCAGCAGGTTTGCACCGACTCCTCCCCTGAGATACTTCCGACTGATAATCTCAAAGTACTTGTGAATGAATGTCCTACTGATATATTGCCCCAACCCGAACCAATTGAACCAGAGGATCTTGCCAACCCCTTTATAGCAGCCGCACAAATACCTGATCACGTTGAGTCCAGCCCTTGAGTTCTTGCAAACAATCCTGAACTGGGACAGGAGCGGAGTGGAGACAATCCACTTCTAGCCTCTTTAGTAACTCAGGACCTGATGAACAGGGAGGAACAGATCACGTTGTGTAGCGATCGCACTGATCTCATTAACACAATCACAATCAACCCCACTGAGAGCCAGCAGATGCGTTCCCAGGGTAACGAAATAGCACCACATAGCATTATAGCCGGGGAGCACATGGGCAGGGAGCAAAATCAAGTACAAGGGATTGTAGGGGCCACTACGGCAGCTTGTGCAGCACAAGGTAATTTGATAATCCATGCAGAAGATGAGCAAAACGCATCGCCAAGGGAAACTCATGTAGGTTCAGATTTAGAAGCTTTCATTGCCTTCGTTTCTGACCAGCCACCCCTGCCTCTGCTGCATAACCCACCACAAGTTAATCCTACCCAGGAACCACCTGGATCGCCGGCTCAAATTACTGCTGCCAATACACCGGCAAATACCCCGGGCCAACGTAAGAGTGCACGTTTGGCAGACAAAGCTAAGCGAAACCTTGGGAGAGACAGTGTAGAAATGGCACAGTGGGTTCTAAATAATAAACTTGGGGAGCTATCACCTAATGAGGAAACTGAAGCCGATTCTAACCCGGGTTTTGATTTTTATGCTCAGCACGTCCCAAGGCCACTCACCAGCTCCAAGATGGAGGCCATCAAAACCCTGGTGGAGCACGGCAACAAACCAAGGCACAAGAAGAAGAGCAGAATCACCCCAGCGCCACAGCTTGCTGCGTCTCTCCCCCCTCCAGTTGTTCAGGCCATCTAAGGGGGGTTCAGAAGGGGCTCCCATGAGCCAGTTATCTTAGTGGTCATCGTTTTATTTTATGTTAGCAATGAGATATCTGAACATGACAAGGGTTGTAATAGGGCTTAGGGGACCGGCAATTTGGTCCAGCGGCTTCAGCGATGTCTGGCGGACTGATGGCCCAGCATCGACGCCCACGAAGCTCGCCAAGTATCTGCGCAGTCTCTCTAGTAAGAGACCTCACTTATGGGTCACTCATGACTTTGTATGGGGCCCTAGCGCCAAGTCCATTGCGTGCCGCAGAAGTATTGGAACGCGGAGTGTTTGTCCCAGTTTCAGTTGTGCATTAGTTCCACATGTCGCAAAAAAACTGTAATGTTCTCTGTTGGAACGTCCGAGGGCTCAATGCTGTTGCACGAAGGGCTAGCGTTAGAAGCCTTGTTAGATCCTCGGGTGCAACGGTGATATGCCTCCAGGAAACAAAAATTGCTAACTGGAATGCTCGGCTAGTTGCGGATACTCTAGGCCCGGCGTTTGCTGCAAACTATGTGGCCCTGCCAACTCAGGGCACCTGTGGGGGCATCCTCCTAGCAGCGGCTGAGAATTTCTTCAAATTGGACTGTTTTCTCATCACCAACTACACAGTGTCCGCTAGAATTACAATGAGAGCAGACAATAAGGCATGGTCTCTCACAGGGGTCTACGGCCCCCAAATGGAAAATGACAAACTAGCCTTCCTCGAGGAGATAAAAAGCATTAAGTTGCAAACTCTACCGGAATGGTTGATCCTGGGGGATTTCAACCTCATCTATAGGGCTGCGGACAAGAGTAATAATAGATTGAACAGATGCATGATGAACAACTTTAGAAGGGTGCTCGACGAGGCTCAATTGATGGAGCTAGAGTTACACGGCCGAAGATTTACATGGAGCAATGAACAAGACACCCCCACCTTTACGCGAATTGATCGCTTTTTTGGTACGCCCGAATGGTACAGTTTTTTTCCGAACGCGGACCTTCAAGCATTGCCAACGTTGGGTTCGGATCACTGCCCCCTTTTATTGAATGGCGACATAATGAAGCACAATTTTGTGGGGTTTCGTTTTGAATCATTCTGGGCGAAAATGCCAGGATTTAGAGAGGTTGTCCAAGAGAGTTGGGCCCAACCGGTAAATTCGCAAGACGCAATTTTATGCATGCACGTCAAACTGATTCGGACCGCTAAAGCTCTAAAACAATGGAAATGGCAAAATCTAGGAAATCTAGAACTGAGACTGGCTATAACGATGGAAGTTTTGTGACTCCTAGATGCGGCTCAAGAGCAGAGGCTTTTAACCCCAGAGGAAACGGAATTCAGAAAGTATCTCAAAGCACGATCGGTAGGTTTAGCGGCCATCAAAAGGACACGGGCTAGACAACACTCCAGGCTTACATGGATATGGAAAGGAGACGCCTGTACCCGTTTCTTCATGCTTCACGCTAGCAATAGAAGAAGGAAACTGTACATTCCAGCGCTAGCAACGCCAAATGGTTATGTAAACAGTCATCAACAAAAGGAAGAGGTGATTTACTCACATTTTGTTAGCTTGATGGGTTCAGCCGAGCCCAGAACCCGGAGTTTGAATTGGGTAAACCTTGGGTACCATCCGAGGGACCTTACTGATTTAGAGGAACCCTTTGAGGAAGAAGAGATAAAGAAAGTAATTACGAGCCTGCCTCCGGAGAAATCTCCAGGCCCTGACGGTTTCATCGGGTTATTCTACAAAGTATGCTGGGACATTGTCAAAGTTGATCTAATAGCAGCGTTGCAGGCTTTTCACTCACTCAAAACACGAAGAATGGGTCTTATCAATGAGGCAAACATCATCCTGCTACCCAAGAAGGAGGAGGCGGATAGAGTCTCGGATTACAGACCCATTAGTTTGATCAACAGCCTCGCTAAAATAATAACAAAAACACTATCCGACAGATTGGCACCGAAACTTAACAATTTGATCTCTAGCAGCCAGAACGCATTCATTAAGAAAAGATGCATACACGACACTTTGATCTCTAGCAGCCAGAACGCGTTCATTAAGAAAAGATGCATACACGACAATTTCGTATATGTGCAGAGCGTTATCAAAGCCCTATACAAAACCAAAAGGCCATCCTTATTCATCAAGCTAGACATCTCCAAAGCTTTCGATTCGGTGAGTTGGGTTTTTCTCCTGGAAGTGCTGCATGCGATGGGCTTTGGCCAGAAATGGCGAGATTGGATCACAACACTGCTTGCCACAGCATCATCGAGAGTCCTCCTCAATGGGGTGCCGGGAAAAAATTTCAAGCATGCACGGGGCCTTCGTCAAGGTGACCCTTTATCGCCAATGTTATTCATTCTAGCAATTGATCCGCTACATAAACTCATAGAACTCGTGGCGCAGCAAGGCATCTTCAACCAAATCCTTCCCAAAACAGCCAAACTAAGATGTTCACTGTATGCTGACGACGCTGCCCTCTTTGCCAACCCGGACAAGGCTGAACTGCACCATCTTAACAGACTGCTCCAGGTGTTTGAAAATTGCTCGGGGCTCAAAGTGAATATGGCCAAAACTGAAATCTACCCTATCAGATGCGCAGCCGCCCAGGTAGCGGAGGCGCTAGAGGATTTCCCAGGGCGAATTTGCTCCTTCCCTGGCAAATATCTTGGCCTACCGCTTCATACGAGAAATCTCAAGCGAGTGGAGATCCAACCGCTCATTGATAAAATTGGCAGTTGGTTACCAGGTTGGAAAGGCAAACTGCTCTCCTCGGCAGGCAGGGAAACATTAGTCAAAAGTGTACTATCGTCCCAACCAATTTATCACTTGACAGTCTTCCCTGCACAAAAATGGTTGATCAAGCAAATTGACCGAATTCGTCGCAGCTTCTTATGGAAAGGAGAGGAA
The DNA here is from genome assembly GCA_900205405.1 of Echinochloa crus-galli. NCBI lineage: Eukaryota > Viridiplantae > Streptophyta > Magnoliopsida > Poales > Poaceae > Echinochloa > Echinochloa crus-galli. The sequence goes on from OAMR01000032.1 coordinate 536,894, forward strand.
CCGGAAAAGGTGTCCGGTGGTCATTGCCTAGTAAATTGGCCCACAGTTTGCTTACCTAAGGAGTTGGGAGGACTTGGAATTCTCGACCTGGAACGGCTGGCAAGAGCTTTACGTCTTAGATGGTGCTGGTTCCAGTGGAAAGGGGAGGATCGCCCATGGGCAGGGATGGACATTCCCTACGACAAGCACGACAAGGATCTCTTCCACGCTTCCACGATAGTCAAAGCAGGTAAAGGCAATAAAGCTCTTTTTTGGCACTCGGGATGGATAGATGGCAAATCACCCAAAAATATGGCCCCTCATCTCTTCAAGAAATCCAGATGGAAAAATTTCACGGTACAAAAGGCGACACGCAACCATTTTTGGATTAGACAACTCCGCCCATTGGAATCAGCAGCGGAAATAGTGGAATACATGGAATTATGGGAACAGATACAAACCCTAAACCGAAATTCAGAGGAGGAAGATGAGATTCGCTGGAGATGGACACCGAATGGGGAATACTCTACAAAAAGTGCGTACCGAATCCAATTTACCGGGCGATACCGGCGGCAAAATATCACACCCATTTGGAGGGCCAAAACGGAACCAAAATGTCGTTTCTTTGCATGGATCCTCTTGCACCAAAAAATCCTAACGGCAGATAATTTAGCAAAACGGGGTTGGCCTCAAGACCCGGTCTGCAGACTATGCAATATTGAACCAGAGACACCGACGCATCTATGCAAGGACTGTGTCTATACAAGGGCAGTGTGGAGGAAGTTGGCGGGATGGTTTAATCTACAGCAGCTTCCATCACCAATATCCTCACCCTCCATCTGCGGTTGGTGGAAGAAAAGTCGAAACTGCCTACCTAAGGACAATCGACCCGCTCTTGATGGATTGATGATCTACACATGGTGGAATGTCTGGAAGGAACGCAATCGGAGAGTGTTTAACAATGAAGCAAAAACCTTCGAGGAAGTGGCTTCCCTAGTAAAGGAAGAGGTGGACCAGTATTGTTATGCGACTCAAGCAACCCCAGGGCTTGGTTAATCTCGACTTCTGAGCAGTTGCTGCAGTTGGTTATGAGTTTCCAGGGTTGCTCCCCTCGCCTTGTGTCTCTTTCAGTAGCTAGATGTTGGGGTTTCAGTTGTTTTTTGGTTTCTTTGGGCTCCTTTTGCTTGGAGCCAGTGAGGTCGTTTCCTGTTGTTCTTTTTCTTTGTTTGTTTCCCTCTTCTAATAAAAATTACAGCAAAGCTCTTGCCGTTCCGTTCAAAAAAAAAAACAAACCTTGAGTACCTTTGCGTTACTGAAAACTTCCTTTCTGGAAGCATTCCTCCATCAATAGGAAATATTTCTTCCCTCCACTCTATATGGCTAGGCCAAAACAAATTTACAGGGTCAATTCCAGAAAGTTTGGGTCACGTTCAAAACCTTTTCAACTGGATCTGTGTTTAGATAGCTGTTTGGTCATGTTCCGTTAACTCTTTACAATATATGTTCACTAAACTACTTTAGCTTAGGCAGCAATGGCCTTGTTGGGAAGTTACCACCTGACATTGGTTATTTTCTACCAAATCTCCAAGAACTAATTATACAAAGCAACGATCTGGAGGGTCGGATCCCTACTTTGCTAGAAAATGTGTCCAATCTCCAAGTGCTTGATGTTTCAAATAACTCCCTGCATGGTCTTGTTGTGCCGACTCGGTGAGGTGTACCACGTAGGGGTGGTAACGGATCACGGTCCGTTTGTTCCTTCACAATCTAACTTGGCCCTAACAAAATTTAGCTCAAAAACTAGTATTATTTTAGCCCGGCCCTAATCCGGCCTGATCCTTAGAATTTCTAGTACAAAAGTGAGGGCCCTTTACCACCCCTAGACGTTACACTCCCGGCTGCAGGGTAGCGTGGGGAGGGACTGGTACTCGTGCTGGAGCCACTGGAGTCCTGGAATACTCCAGAAGGTCATGGACGGAGATGGGGGGGGGGGGGAGTTCAGGTCC
>OAMR01000032.1:538888-606448 GCA_900205405.1 Echinochloa crus-galli
CCCCCATGAAGGCTCGGTCGCCGGAGAGCTGGGAAAGCATGTAGAAGACGCGTCGACTTTCTGTGGGCTCGAGGTAGGCCTCAATTTGGTGCGCGAGGTGGTCACCGTCGAGGATCTGCCGGCCCGACTTGCTCGTGGTTAGACTGGCAGGCAGTGCATCAGTCGAGAGCGCGCTCTGCGTGTCGAGGCTGAGCCACCCCAGATGATTGGCCACGAAGTCTAAGCTCCTAAAGCGGATGCTTGGGATGACGCGCGCGTGGCCGGGGGGAGGGGGGGACGAGCTGGAACTGGCCAGAGCTCGCGCGCATGAAATCGAGCCTCCCAAAGTGCAAGCTCTACGTGGTGGCCCCGAAGATCAAGCTAGGGTCAGAAGGGGCCATCGAGGATCCGTGGGCGTCAAAGAAGCGCAACTAGTCCCCTACCTGGCGTGTCAACCGTCAGTGTTTCAGATATCGGCAAGTCAATTTACGCCGCACTATTTCAGTCTCGATGGTAAACACTCAGATGCAAAAGGTTATACTGGTTTGGGCAAAGACCCTACATCTAATGGGGGCGGTCGTGCTCCTCACGAAGAGTGTTTCAAGCTTACAACAGGGTTGCTCGTAAGCGGCAGTGCATGGAGAGTGATGTGGATGGGTGTGAACGAGTGCAAACCCGCTTCTAGCAGAGACCTTACTACCCTAATATAGATCCGGGGGTAGAAAAAAACAAAAGGAAGACAGAGAGGGTTTTCCGGGCCCCGGGCTTGCTGGCGTTGTAGAGGGGTCACCGAGGCGACACGTCCCCGCTCCCACCTTGTGGCTGTTCGCAGGTGTGGTCGGGGCTTGCGTCACGGTTGTGGTTGGTGCATGGCTGCAGCCCTGGTCTTCATGGGATAGGATGGGGCGCAGGCCATAGTGCTAGTCGTGGGAGCACAATTCTGCACTGTGGCCTGTCCACGTTGGTCATCGTGGCACCACTCCTCCAGATGTGCCTGACATTGTGGCGGGTTGTGGCCCCAGTCTTGCGAGGGAACGGGCTCCATCTTGTGCTAGAATGGTCATCGTACAGAATGGGGCTTTTGCATGATACGTGGAGCTTTGCAGGGGGTCAAGGCCCTCTGCCTTCCCGCCCCGACCTCTGTTGCTAGACCGGGACAATGGCACGTGGCGTCCCCCACTTTGGGAGTTTGTGTCTCTACACGTCCCGTGCGTCTATGCAACCGCTCATTGGGGGGGGGGGGGTCTGACTGAGCCGCGGTCCCGGTCTATTTGGTGCGGACATACGCATCCCGTTGGTGGTCCAGTGTGTTGGCTCGGCTCGGGGTTAGCCCTCTCGCGCTTCCCTGAGTCCGCACCCCTTGGTCGGGGACGGCCATCCCTAGCCTAGCTTCACCCACCAAGGTGGGGCGTGGCCAGGCGTGTTGTGGGTTTGGGGAGTGCGATGTGGATCGCGGCCATGGTCTTGACCCGTGGCGCCCTCTTCTCTAAGGGTACCCCTAGTATGAGTATCCGTTGCTTTATTTCAACGAATTTGCCAATGCATCTATGAATTGGACATTTGGACCGTGGTGCGAACATAAATGATTTTGATGTGTCAAAACTGAAAAAATGGCGTATCAAAAGAGAAGGACCACGCTATCGCGCGACCCGTCGCGCGTTAGGCGACGGCGCGACCCCTTCTCCTTCCTTCCGCCGTCGTCTTTCTCCTCTTCCCTTCCTCCCCCGCCAGCAGCCTCCGCCGACCGCCGCCACACTAACCCCTTGGCCTCCTCCGCCCCGCCGCCTCCGCCGCCCTCGGCTCCGGCGGCGTCCCGCGGGAACCTAACCCCGGGCCCCTAACCCGGCCGGCGGCGGCGCGGGAGGCGGGGCGCCGCGGCGGCGCGCGTGGGTCACGCGCTCGCGCTACGCGCGACCCATCGCGTGTTAGATTTACCGAAAAGAGAATGGTCTACGTTGGTTTTGCGTTTCTAAGCAGAAAATTAAAATGTGACGCGGGCTCACTCGGAGAGCCGATTTATGGCGAGCGGGCTCACTCAGAAAATTAAAACGGAAAAGTAGTTAAAAGAAGACATGTATGGCTGACTCGGTGCGGAAGCCGAAAATAACCCCAAAAAGAAATTCTGATGTTGTCGGAGATCGACCCCTGGTAGTCTTGTAGCGGACGGCTATAAATTACCATTGTTTTATTTTAGGGCATGTTTAATTGGAGGATGGGACACGACAGATCAGATCGATCCCATATTTTATAGTGTTTGGTTTGAAAATGGAAGGATGATGTCATCCCTATTAGAAATAGTGTGTGGACCCGGCTAACGCACGGCCGGCCGTACGTTAGACCGGCCGCACGGCCTGTCCCTTTTTAGCAAAAACTCTACCAGATTTTATGGTTTTCCTTTTTTGGAAAAAAACACAGCCGTAGCCCAAAATGCATTGTAACTGGTGATCCAGAAACCAGGAAAAATAGCGTGGCCACACCAAGGAATTTTATTTAGAACGTGTATGTACAATTAAGCATACAACACATGATTCAGAACTATCAAAGATCATAAACATAGCAGTTTGGTTTATAAACAGGCTATTTACACAAACATATTTGCCTCACCATCATTTGAATCCAAAATACATCACATGTAGAAAAGAGCATTCATGATTCATAGTGCTGCACAGGCATCTTGCAAAAAGGAGAATTACTGCATATTCTGATGAGATCCTTTCATGACCTACCATAGAACAGAAAAAAGAGAGCAAATCAATTAGCATGTAGCATATAAGTACGCATTTTAATGATAGCGGTTAGGCATTTTAGATGCCCGCTACGAATAGTTTCAACAAAAAAACACATCATATGATTGTGGCTTTATGTTGGACCTTGCCAATGAGAAGGTAATGTTAACATGAACAATACAGGTGGCAACTACACCTATATTTGGGAATAATATTTTGCATACTAGAATAAACTGAAGAACGATACTTTGCCTAACTAAGAATAATAATTTGCCTAACTGGGAACAATACTTTGTCTATCTGAGAACAGCACTTTGCCTGACCAAGAATAACAAAAACTAACACTTTGCTGCTAGCACCAAGCACAAATTGAAGCAGTATATCGTAAAGATGCTAAACCAAAATGAGTAATTTGCTTTTTGATTTAGCATGAGTTGGGTTCAAAATAAAATCCAAAAATAATCAGTAGAACCAAAAGGGTAAAACCAGCAATATATTGTGAAAATGCTAAACCCATAACACAAAAATGGTAAAAGAATGAATAAATTGCTTTGATTTAGCATAAGTTGCCTACAAAAGCAATCCATGGGCTCACTCCATCTACCATCGATCAATAAGTAGTAACAGATTTAAGTTAGTTTGGGAACTACAGATTTCTTGCGCGTCTTGTATTGAGAAAAACACGTCTTTATAGAGTTTAAAAAGCCTAGCAGGCGATGATCTGTTACTACGTACTTGAGTAAATAAAATGAATCAGTGTGACATATTTTCACAATCCACCATAAGCTGATTCGAAAAGAAAATGCAGATCTAGCACATTTACTTAAAAAAAATCTATCATTGATAGTAACCACATGATATATCAATCCAGTTTGCATATTCTAATGGAGAACCATATTCTGCTTGATTTCTATCCATACATTGAATGAGAGAGAAAGGATGAGTTGTTGCATTAAGAAAGGTTTTTTGTGTCTATAGGTAAAAAAGTAGCATCAACAGCGAGAGTAAAAAAAAGGAAAAGGATATGAACATGAATGACTATTAGTGAGTGAAAACATGGATAAGCTAACATAATACATAAAACAACAGATCTTATGGTGATGCTATATCATTTGATATTCTTCTGTATCCTAGTACCGATGCTGATGTCATTGCATAGAAAACTGAGTACGATAGTTTTGCCTATATCAGAACCATATTATTGCCTGATGACAACCATATTATTGCCAAATGAGAATCATATTATTGTCTAATAGAAACCATATTATTGCCTAACAGAAACCATATTATTGCATCAGTGCTAATCAAGCTGTGTTCAATCAATATGCTATAAGCATGTACTTTCAACCAATGGGTACATAAACAAATTGCTCACAAAAAAACAAAGGAGAAGCTAGAACCTTAAGCGTTGATGCAGCTGTCGGCAATGCTCCTTTGAAGCGGCCATAAAGCTATGCTCTACCTTATTGACCTACAGATTCTGTAGGTTGACAATATGGCATGCACAGGATGTCAGGCAATCATCACTTGTCCCCATGGCTTCAATCAAATTATGATGGAGCATCCTTCCAACCTTTACATACCAAAGCCCAACATTTAGAGGATGTCAAACAAGAATACACAACAAAAAATAAAAAAAAATAACAAGTGCTAAAGTGCTAAACAAATAAATTTCCTTAACTTTGCTAGTTTTTCCAACCTTCTGAACATGGCAATAAATAGAAAAGGAAGAATATATCAAGGAGCTGGAGTTCTTACCATTAGCTAAGGTGAGGTCCAGATACAACAAGTAAATTTCTCTAGATGGAGCCACATGATTCGCCCTATTTATAGTAACTACACACAAACCAATATGAATCGAATCAATATTTCAGTGAATTTAAACTCATACGATGAAAAAAAAGAAGGTTATGTTAATCTAAACAACACATGAAGCATGCTATATCTGGGAATAATAATTTACCTACTAAATTAAACTGAAAAACATTACTTTGCTTAACTAATAACCGTAATTTGTCTAACTAATAACACTAGTTTGCTTAACCGAGGCTAACAGAAAAACAACTTTCAGTTTAGATAAACAAGAACTAAAACAATCAAGCTCACCTTCCTATCATCCTATACACAACCTCCCTAGGGGGAGGCTCTCTGGTTTTCACTCCCCACTGTATTATAAAATAAAAAGAAACCGACAATTAATTTGTGTAGACGTTGAGCAAAATAACCACATGGAGTGAAACTGATTGAAAAATGAGAACATGACCTTACCTCCATCTTCTCCCACATCTCCTCCTAATCTGCACCATCCACAAGATCATTGACTCAGCATCGAAATAAACCAATGGATTTTTGACTCAAAATGAACTATAAAATTCTAAATAAATAAATTACCTAATGGACGAGTAGACTGTTTTGCCTATTTTAGAATCATATTATTGCCTAATGAAGTACTTTTGTACCCATCACTTCTAGAAAGTCAAACAAAAAAGAAACACATATATATTATAGTTATCTATACTCAATTGTTTGCCTTGCACACCCATTAGGTGCATGTGCTCCAGCTTTCATTTCTAAAGGAAGACATCAGAGAGGTCATGGCTCCCATGCTCCGGCCCCCATCGAGGCCCAGCCATCACCAAATTAAAATGATGAACAATACCTTGAATACAAGGACATGCTCCAGCCCCCATCGAGGAAATGATGAAGTTCTCTCTTCATCAATGTGTTAATGGATCATTGCTTAAAAGTGAGGATCCATTTATGCGCCTATTCTATTGCTGATAACTAAAAACAGCAAGTGTTTACTGAATCCACGTGTTACTGAGCTACCAAAATTGATGATTTACCAAACAAGGTTGTATCATCACTTAACAAGTCTAAGCAGTAAGCATGCATATATGGCATGAACCAGGAAGTATTACTGAACAAGTCTAAGCAGTAAGCATGCATAACTTTTCTGTCAGTATATTGAAGTCAAATCTCTGCTCGTGCGCTTGATTTTCAGGCAATCTTGCTTGACGGAATGGAGGTCCAGCCCAGAGGAATCTCCGACATACCAGGACGTGTTGTCTCGCAGCGGCCGTGCGGCAGCGGTCGCCGTACCTCACGAGCTCCAACTGCTTGTCTCCACCTACTCGCAACTCGCTGGACCGACCTCGTGCCCGCAGCTCGCGGGACCAAGATCACGCCAGCAGCTCGTCGGATCCGGCTCCCGCTCGCTGCGAATCCGCGCACTTGCGGCTCCCACTTGCTGCGGATCCACACGTAAGGGTGAAAATGGTACGGATATTTTCCGACCGTATCCGAGTTCGTATTCGTTGGAGGGGTTTATATCAGTCCGAATTCGAATTCGGATAGTTAGTATCCGTTACCGATCCGAATCCGAATACAAAAAGTTGGATATTTAGAATGTCGATATCCCTATCTTATCCGACACCAGTGGACCCTATCCGTATCCGATCCGAATCCGTGAGGAAAAAAATATATTCGATCCGTATCCGGTGGTATCCGTCCGTATTCGATCCGTTTTCATCCTTATCCACACGCTTGCGGCTCCCGCTCGCTGCGAATCCACACGCTTGCGGCTCCTGCCCGTAGCTCACTGGACACTCGTGGATTTCGACGAAAAACAATCCCTTCCTCAAATCAGTTTGTTCGTCGGTGCCACCCGCGAAATCGAATGCGGAAAGGGGAGATCGACTAGGCTCACCGTGCATGCTCGCGATGCCGCTCCCTGCCTTGGATCTGCACTTCCTTCTCGGGGATCGACGGATGCGGAAGCAAAATCGCCTGGAATCACGAGAGAGTGGAACCCTAGAGAGAGAGGGAACTGAAATACGCGGAGGAGAGATTGGAATGAACACACGCGCGGAGCGGCTGGAATTTCCTCGTCTGTCTTGAAACTGGGTCCCACACGAAGATAAAGCGGCAGACGGTGCGGATCCGCACATAGCGTGTCGGACTGGGCCCGCCGTTCCAAGCGACGAGCGCACGGCCGGCTGCCCGGCTGGAAAGAAGTCTTTCCCTGTGTCTAGTTCCCCAACTTTCCCAAAAATTCTCTTTCTAAACTTCACTATCCATATATCACATCAAATCACGTCAAATCTCTCTCTTCATACATGGAACACTAAACGTGGATAAATAAAAAACTAAGTACATAGTTTTGATGTACACGACGAGACGAATCTTTTGAGCCTAGTTAGGTCATGGTAGGACAATGTTTACCACAAACAAACGAAAAGTGCTACAGTACGCTACAGTGTCCGATGTGACATTTTCACCAAACTTTCTCTTCTTCTTTTTCTAACTAAACACAGCCTTTACCTTAGAAATATTGGTGTTCATTTAATAGGCGGTCTCATACAGCGACACGTAATCTTAAGACGATTCATCAGACAACTTATACAATAGGTTGTTATTTTAGTTGTCTTATAGTAATACAAAATCCCTTAATTTATGGAAAAAAGAAAGAAATATTATTGGTTGCATGGCAATAAAACTTGTATAATGATAGAGAAGTTATCTCATAGTCCTAAAATTTAGCTCATAAGGCGATTGTTTCGTGAAACAATGACCTTATTCTCTCACCTCGCTCTCTCTCGTCCACATCAGTAAAAATCCTACGTGGCACTGCATGAGACAACCTATTAGACCGCTGACGTGTAGCAGTATACCTGCTTTATATGTGGGACGGGTTAGTCCGGCCAAATCGGACGGATCATTCTGCCCCTCACACACATGACATGAGGGTGCCGTCTTCCACGCCAAATGGTGGACAGTGGCGGAGCCAGGCGGGCAGACCGGTGCCACGACCCCCTAAGCTCATTGCTAAATATATTTAGGTAGTAGGATTAGTGAGTTACCATGATTAATTAAATACTTTTTAGTTGTTAAATAGAGTAGGATTGAAATTTATAGCAAGAAAATCACAAGTAGTTTAAATAAAAAAAATGAGCTCTAAATGCGTTATTTTATAGTACAATAGTTAATATTTTTCTTTCCAAAAATCTAAGTGTATGTAGCTCATCTTTTTGTTGTACTTTTCCACTTCTCTTGTAATTTAGCTTTTTGTTTGTCTGTTTCTCCAGTTTCAAAGCTCACACTTTGATTTTGGCTAAATATTATATGTTTCATGCACTAAAGTTCATACAACCCACCAATAGTTAACGTAGTTTCTTCACAATGTTGTACAATGCAACAACTAAATTTAAAATTGTGTATAGTTACACAATATTATCGATAATTGTTTTCATACTTTTACTTTTATAGAGTGTTTTACTAAGTTTATGTTCCAAACAGACCATAGTGAACATTTATAAAAATTTAAACCCGAACATTTAAACATATGTTTGTGACGTATTTGGCCTCCTTAATGTTAAATCCTGGCTCCGCCACTGGTGGTGGACGACCACATGTGAGCATGATTCGTCGTAGGTTGCACCTTCTTATTGGGTTCATTTGGCAATATTTTTTTGCCAATCCGTATCTGGAGCTTAATGAACCGAGTATATATGCTTCATCAATGTCAACCCAAATCCAATTGTGGGGAAATTAATTGTCAAACTTGCATAACCCACAGGTCCATCATAGTTTGCTTCAACAATATGAGAGCATATATGATTTGTGCAAGAACGACTAAAATGATCTGGTTAAATATCCTTTTATGGCTCATGCATATATATATATATATATCATGCATATATGGCATGAACCAGGAAGTATTACTGAACAAGTCTAAGCAGTAAGCATGCATATATGGCATGAACCAGGAAGTATTACTGAACAAGTCTAAGCAGTAAGCATGCATATATGGCATTGATCTCAAGAACTTTTAGCGGTATATTTTGCATGACAGTGTCCAAAGTTGCACAAATTATTTCCATAAAGATTCTACCTCTTACCCATCCTTTTTTTAATTTGTTGGTGTACATGGACGATTTCACATTGGCCGCCGCGTCGGAAGTGGGGACTATCTAGCTAGGTCGTCGATCATCAGCTACGCGCTCTTGAGGATATACAAGAACGTGCATGTACTCCTGTGCTATTTGCACATGTCATGCATCCCCAAGCTCTTGCAATTGCTATATGCTTCCAAGTTTCGGTGATTAATCATGTGAGCTAGTGATTCATCACTTATGAAGATGTTTGACCAAAACCACGTCAAAAAACACGCTCTTGATTTTCCACGTCTAGCTGTCACATCAGACAAACAAACCTTGTTGCCACTTGCCAGTGCAGTCTTATTTCTACCCCATCAAACGGGGCGTTGAACACAGTCGGCCGATGGAGTCCTTGACCTCGCAAGTGGAGTACACCGAATGGTCGACCAGGAAGTACTAGAAAATGATCTTTTTTGTTTATTTTATTCTAATACAGAAACTAATTTTTTTGTACTTAACATATATATTAGATTAAAGCAGCCGAATTACATGGAGGTCCTCCAAAGAGGATTTAATTACATCAGAATCCCTGAAAAGAGGATTAACAACGAGAACACCGACGTTCATGACGAGCAGTTTGCCGAGGGGGACCCCGCTATGCGTCTGTTTGAAGAGGCCAAGGAAGCCGACGAGGCTCTTCTTCTCCACCAAACCATAGATGTTGTTGAAGCATTTTTTTTTTGAGAATTACACAGTACAATGCAGGCGCTCACACACGTACGCACACTCACCCCTATGAGCACCTCCGAAGGACTGAGCACCCGGTAGATCTAGAGATTCCTGAAGTCACTATTGGCGCCTCGTTGTCGACGGGAACGCCGCTTACCACTTAACGCATAGCGCCGGTAAGTCCTAGGAAAATCCCAGGAAAAGGTGCGAGCGCCAGGATTTGAACCCCAGTGGGTAGCGTCCCACTGGACCGTCCTACCATTAGACTACAAGCCAATTCGCATGTTGTTGAAGCAGTTGGCTGAGTGTTCTTGAACGTCTTCCTTAAGACCAAAGGGAGGCTTGCTGCAAGGCCGTCGACGGTGAAATCGAAGATGGCCTGACGTGGTTGAGCACTGGGCTGCTGGGGGCACGTGACTGCAGGGAGCAGCTTGATGAAGAGCTGCTACTTGTGGGTGGATGGTAGAGGTGAGGCATCCTGAAGAACTCCATCTAGTCGGAATTGAAGAAGACGCTGACGATGGGGAAAACACTGGATCCATGGCGAGCTCGGACAGATACAGATGAATGGAATGGAGGGGTTTTATTTTATTTAATCTCACCTCATCCTTATGCTCGGTGATGAACGCTTGCTCACTGGCCGCGATTGGATCGAGGCCAAGATGAACCAGCACTGCAAGCAGAGCACCGCTAATGGAGGTACTCGCAGCCACTGCAGCGAGCAGGAGGACAAGGGAGTAAACTACTACACCCATAAGGGCAACAAGCTAGCTAAATTACTTACTAGTGGTGGTAGATTGGGGCCGCCAGGGATGGGAGGGAGGGGCCGATCTAGATCTGCTTTGGAGTAAGAGGGAGGGAAGGAAGGTGCGAGACGGCTCTCCTATAGAAACTAAATTGAGTGTAACCAAACCCGATCTATGAGAAACAATATTGTATTAATCCGTGTGTGTTTTATAATTTTATATATAAGCTGCATTACAAATTCACCCTAAAAAAAGATGAGAAGTAGAGGCCAAGTCTTGAAAGACACGTCGACCTAAGGACTCCATGTACGCAGATGCGTGTCGACGCACGAAAGAGGGGAAGAGAAACGTGTCGTACAGCTTGTCCGCATGGAAGGCAACACAAACACCGACCGGTGAGGACTCAGCCGTTGACCGATATCAAGGACGCCAGTGCAAGAAGAGCCTCCTGTTTCTGAGAGCTGCGGTTGAGGGTGGGATCATCGAAGCCACAACGAACAATCTTCTCAAACACGGTAGATGATGTTGAACAACATAACCTGAGTGTAAGGAGTTAGCTCCATGAAGTTCCGAGGTGACCGGCGATGAGCTCGGGGGGGCGTAGATGAGGTCCCTGAGGACTAGCGGGGCTCCTTGTTTCGTGAGAGGCGGCTGCTGCTCGGAGACGGGTGGTGGTGGTGGTGAGGGCAGTGGAGGAGCAGACCTAGGCAAAGGTGGGTAGAAGAGACAGTGATGGGATGATCTACTGGCACTTAGCATATAATGGACCTTTTATCCCGGATTTTGTTGGTGCTGGGACTAACACATTAGTCCCGTTTTTAAATATTAGAGGGGTAGAGGGACCTTTAATCCCAATCTATGGATCCAATCAGGACTAAAAGTAACCTTTTCGTCTCAGTTGGAGCCACCACCCGTGACTAAAGGGCCCCACACATTAGTCTCGGGTGCTGGCTCCAACCGGGAGTAAGGTCACCCTTTTACTGACGGTTGGGGGCTTAACCTGAGACTAAAGGGGCTTTAGTCCCGGTTAGAGCCACCACTCGGGACTAAAGGACCCTCTACAGATTAAAATGAAGGATTAACGTCGCATTTATTATCATATATGCTGTGTAGGTGAAGAGATTACTAAAGGGTACGACATTTAGTCCTGGACTAAAAGGCGATGCGCGGCGGAGTCAAGGGAGGACAGCCTCAGCCAGAGAAATTAGATAAACTACTAAAAGCTTCTACCTCTGTTCCAAATTAATATCTTTTTGTTGACTTTTCCTCGCATAACGTTTAACCATTCGTCTTGTTTCAAAAAATGTACAAGTATTATTTATTTTATTTATGATTTATTTTATCATCATATATACTTTAGATGTGATTTATTATTAAGTATATTTCAACTATTTTTTAAAATAAAATAAATAGTCAAATAATCTATCTATCTATAAGTTTCGAAGGAGACGGTGAAGGGTGCGAGTGTGAGAGCCAATTCGTTGATCATTAGCTGATGGCGCTCTCCTCGACGACGTGCTCCGTGGTGGTTCGCGCGAATCTGGCAATCGCTGATGGAGCTCCTCTCTGATTGCAATGGTGTTCATCCCCCTGGATCAGCGTCCGGGTCGGGAGTTTCAGGCTCTAGTCGTCGATCGCTTTGGTCAGTCCTTTCCTATCACCTCCCCTCGCTCTGGTGGTGACTTCTTCCTTCTCGCCCCCTTTTGCACGATTTTCTTTTCGTCTCGATGAGCTTTCTGTCGCTACTGTGCTACAATCGATTCTGGGTGGTTATGTTAGAGATTTTCGTGTCATCCACGAATCAGATTGGATGTTTCACTTCTTTGTTGCCTCAATGGAAGCTGGGCTCATGGTTCATCATCTCTCTAAGTTTGTTTGCAATGGCTTTGCCATTTTCTTTACACTTTGGCTCAATGGTGGTCCGGATTACATTAGGGAAAAACAACGATGGGATCATGAAGAGGCATCTCGATGGCATACGTTTGCTAAAGGGAAAAAGTCTTTTGTTGATGCTGTTAAATCCAACCGTCGTTCCTCAGTATTCAAAAGGATTTCATATCCTTCTTCTTATTACCAAATCAACTTTTCTCACCCCTCGCCAGAGAGCTCGACATCTCGTTCTTCTGTCTTTGATCGTCTGGGGGGGCAAATCGGTTCCTGATCCTCCCAACGATGCCTAGGTTCTTCGAACTTCAAATGAGCAGGCATTTTTTCCGACCTTTGTTGCAACGAATGGGCGGCATTTTCGGAATTCAAATTCCGGCTCTGATTCTATGGAAACGGATAAAGCTCAGAGAGATTTCCGACCTGCCTCGCATGATTCTAGCATCCGCTGCTTCCGTTGCCTTTCCCTTGGCCATCGTCGGGTCAACTGTTCCCAAGAAATTCGCTGCAAGTCTTGCTTTGGTTACGGACAAATTTGGCCTGTTACTGTCGCACTCGCAAGGTTTTCTACCGGCCCGTGCGCAAATCCGGCACTGTGGCGGCCAAAGCTTCCCATATCTCTCTCGAGGCTTCCTCTTTAAGGCCCACCTACCGTCCTGTCCAAATACCATCTAACCCTCCACATTTCCCGAGATAGAGTCCAGCTTCTAAGCCTTCCTCGCCCCTCCGCTTGAGCCAATGGAGAATATCGCCATGGATCCTCGTCGCCACTGCCCGCGTGGGTTTGAGGTCTTGCCGCATGACCCCGTGGCCCCTCATCGCCGGCTTTTTGCCTACATCAGCAGTTGTATGGAGACCTACAATGAAAATATCGCCATCGCCTTCTTGGTTCCTGAGGTGGCAAAGCAGGACTTCGAGCCCATGGCAGACAATCTCAAGAACTACTTCATCAACACCCATATGGGGTTCGTCTTGTGGAGGTACAGCCCTCCCTGTTGGGGATGGCTTTGTGCGTTTCAATCACCCTGTGGAGCGCGAGCGATTCTTGGACAGAATCATGGAATTTATTCGACAACATCAGGCACCATGATCTGGATAGGGAGGCCTGGGTGATGCTGATGATGTTTCCCAATGGTGCACGTAGCAACACAGCGATTTCCAAGGCGGTGGCTGGCTTTGGTCTTCTTCATTACTAGCATGACACCACAAACAAGGCTAGGATCATGGCAAAGGTACACCTCCATGATGATGCTCAAATTCCGCATGATGTTGTGTCTGTGGGCCTCCCCCACACTCCAGATCTTGGACGTGCCCTATCTACATCCTGAAGAGGAAGGATGCTATGTTCATTGTTGATGAAGACCAATTTTCGCCGCCGAATGGTCTGTTGCACCCACTCCCTCCCCAAGCCCCTCGCTGGATGGGAATTCACCCTAATGTGCCTCAAGATATGGGTGGAGGCTCTCTTGTCAGTGATGCAGCTGTTGGGGGAAATCAGGATGAAGCAATGTCAGTTGGAGGTAATCAGGACACTGATGATTTTATCCCAATGGCTCTAGAAATCATCCCTCATGTCCAAAAGGTGATCACGTTTGATCCTACCCTATCTGTTCCCTCTGCTTTGAATTTCCAAAATTTGTTCCATCTTTCTAGATACTCAAATTCCTTTGTACATTCATGGTGATTATGTTCTCTTACACTTGGCTATTATCACCCTTGATCAGTCACCTCTGGTGGAACCGAGAGTCTTTGGGCCGGCCATGCCTCCAGTTGGCCTTCCACGCACTGGTGCCATACTCAGATGAGGACGAGGAGGAGGATGATTGTTGACGTTTCTTCCAGCCAACACACACGAATGCGCTAGACGGGCGTGCCGCGAACGGACCAAACGGCAGGATGTGCCCAAACCGGTTAGACCGGTCTGGAAATCTAGTCAGACCGGTTTCCTAGGGTTTTTCCGGATCGGTTGTTAGAGGGGGATAACTACCACACTTACGTGATGGCGGACGGCAAGGTTTACGAGCAAACCAGCAAAGAGATAACTAACGCACTTACGTGGTGAAGAATGACTAGTTTACGAGCAAACTAGCAAAGGCCGTCGAAGCTCTCGCCCCCGAGGGACCCCGTCAGGGCATGGACGTCGCCGGTGTGTCCTAGATCGACCAGCAAGCCTTAGGACGCCATCTATGACCGTGGAGATCAGAGGATGAACAGCATGGAGGTTGGAAGAGATTAAAAGTAAAGATAGATGTGTTTATTCGATTGTGGATACCCTTCAATCGGCCACAGGCCTTTATATTTATAGGCCAGGGAGGTCTTACCCCTTTAGGAGTCGAAACCCCTAATAAATCTCGTGCTAAAATACAACTCCAACTCGGATTACATAGGCCCAAACCGATCGGACCGGATTGGGAAACCGGTCTGACCGGTTTTCCCAGGTGCAGATCTCCCCGAAGTCATAACTCCTTCATCTGGAATCCAAATCAGGCGTTCCACATATGAATCTTGATCTTCTCGACGAGATCTACACAATGGTGAAGTCTAATTTCCCTTTTGAGGACTTTGAACCAACCGGTCTGACCGGTTAAGGAGAAGGTTGGAAGAGATTAGGGTTTGAGGGAAAAAGTAAAGGTAATGTTTGATTGATTGTCGATCTCCTCAATCGGCCACGAGCCTTTATATCTATAGGCCAGGGAGGTCTTACCCCTTTAGGAGTCGAAACTCTAATAAATCTCGTGCTAAAATACAACTCCAACTCGGATTACATAGGCCCAAACCGATCGGACCGGATTGGGAAACCGGTCTGACCGGTTTTCCTATGTGCAGATCTTCCGAAGTCATAGCTCCCTCATCCAGAATCCAAATCAGTCGTTGCACATATGCATCTTGATCGTCTCAACGAGAGCTACGCAATTGTGAAGTCCAAATCACATTTTGACAATGTTACCCAAACCGGTCTGACCATTTGTGCACATCGGTCAGACGGTTTGCACAGTCCTGCCAATTTGGGTGTCAACAATGATGAGTGAAAGAGATCAAGGGCCCTCTTCTTCTGCCCCAAGGAGCGCAGAAGCCGCAGCTGAAGGAGCCATTAGACCTAGCCTTTCTCCATCGTAGCAAGAGACTAAGCAAAGACCTGGAAGGTTTTTTTACGAGCAAACTAGCAAAGGTCGTCGAAGCTCTCGCCCGGGAGGGACCCCGTCAGGGCGTGGACGTCGCCGGCGTGTCCTAGGTCGACCAGCAAGCCTTAGGACGCCATCTATGACCGTGGAGATCAGAGGATGAACAGCATGGAGGTTGGAAGAGATTAGGGTTTGAGGGAAAAAGTAAAGGTAATGTTTGATTTGATTGTCGATCTCCTCAATCGGCCACGAGCCTTTATATCTATAGGCCAGGGAGGTCTTACCCCTTTAGGAGTCGAAACTCTAATAAATCTCGTGCTAAAATACAACTCCAACTCGGATTACATAGGCCCAAACCGATCGGACCGGATTGGGAAACCGGTCTGACCGGTTTTCCTATGTGCAGATCTTCCCGAAGTCATAGCTCCCTCATCCAGAATCCAAATCAGTCGTTGCACATATGCATCTTGATCGTCTCAACGAGAGCTACGCAATTGTGAAGTCCAAATCACATTTTGACAATGTTACCCAAACCGGTCTGACCAGTTTGTGCACATCGGTCAGACCGGTTTGCACAGTCCTGCCAATTTTGGGTGTCAACAATGATGAAGTGAAAGAGATCAAGGGCCCTCTTCATTCTGCCCCAAGGAAGCGCAGAAGCCGCAAGCTGAAGGAGCCATTAGACCTAGCCTTTCTCCATCGTAGCAAGAGACTAAGCAAAGACCTGGAAGGTTTTCGTGATGAAGTTGGGGCTCAGGTGGCTGCATCTTTCCCAAATCCATATGCTGGTGCAACTGGTGCATGTACTGAAGCTGCCCCATATATGTCCATGTAGCACATTCAGGGGATAGCTACAAAGTTCCTTCAAATCCAGCCTGTGGCTGTTTCTGCTACCAATCTTTTGGAACTTGATGAAGATGATGAAGATAACTAGGCAGTCTAGGCTTAGTGATCATGCTGTGCACCTTTGGGGCATGTCTCACTCCCTTTTGCTCTTGTTAGCTCTGTTATTTGTCTTCCCAAACTAGTGATGGTTTGTTATCTTAGTCCTGCTAATTTGCATAATGGTCTGGTGATGGCTAGACGTTCTAGTTGGAATACTCTTGATTTGGTGCTTAATACAAATGTCAGTTAGCTTTATCTCACTGTGGTCAGTGTTGATTGTCCTCAATCGCAGTCCTCTCTCTCTCTATAGCTTGGCCCTGTCAGTCTATTCTCTTGTCTTGTGTTTGGGTTCATCATGAATCATAAAAGAAATCACAACATCCTAATGTGGAATGTCAGGGGTATTAATTCACAAGCCAAGTGGGATGCTGTCAGGTGTAAGATCTCTGAATGTGCTCCTTCTATTGTTTGCCTTCAGGAAACCAAATGGGAGCACTTTGATTCTATGTACTTGAGGAAGTTTTTCCCTAGTCACCTAAATGCTTTTGAATTTTCTCCTTCCTTTAGTGCTTCAGGAGGCTTAATCATTGTTTGGAACTCTAATCGTTACAATGGCTCTTTGATCTGTGATAACACCTATTCCATTACAATTAAATTCACTTGCTGTCTGAGTGGGAAAGAATTTCATGTGACCAATATTTATGGGCCTTCGCTGAGAATAGATAAGCAGGTTTCATTTTCTGGCTCTACAATTTGGATACTTCCAATTTCTGAGAATAGATAAGCAGGTTTCATTTTCTGGCTCTACAATTTGGATACTTCCGATTTTGATGACTGGATATTGCTCCGAGATTTCAATCTAATCCGCTCTCAAGATGATAGAAACAAGGCAGGGGGCAACACTGCAGACATGTCGGCATTCAATGACTTAATCCAGCATCTTGACCTTGCTAACATCTCATTTCATGGCAGATGCTACTCCTGGACCAATATGCAACCTGATCGTTTGATGGAGAAATTGGACTGGGTCTTCACCTCCTTTTCCTGGGCTCAAAGCTTCCCTGATACTTCAGCTCAAGTTCTAGGCAGACCAATCTCTGACCATGTGCCTTTTGTAGTGAAAATTGGAACTTTAATTCCGAGATCTCAAGAGTTCAAGTTCGAGAACTTCTGGGCAGACTTTGATAGCTTCTTGACGGTAGTAGAGTTGCACTGGACAACAGCACCATATTTTGCTAATGCCGCCAGATCATTGTCCTCCAATTTCAAACAGACTAGAAGGGGTCTCAAGGATGAGTAAGGGCTTGTCAAATCTTGGCAAATTAATCTGCAACTGCAACTGCAACTTTGTATTAGGTATGCTTGATGGTCTGGAAGAGCAAAGAATCCTTAGCTGCATGGAGAGAAGCTTTAGAAAAATTGTCAAGCTGCACTTGCTTAAATTATTGGAAGCTAAAAGAAAATACTGGAAACAGAGAAATACAGTGAGATGGGTCAGGTTTGGAGATGAAAATACAAGGCTATTCCAAACAATGGCTACTTATTCCTACAGGAGGAATTTCATTGCCTCCCTCACTTTGCCAGATGGTTCAACTATAGTGGAACATAAGGATAAGGAACAAGTCCTGTGGGCTTACTTCAAAGAGAAGTTGGGGGTCTCCAATTTCACTACTATTGATTCCAATCTGACTGAGTTGCTTGACATGGTTCAGCTTCTAGTTCTAGATCATCCCTTCTCTGAGGAAGAAATAGCTGCAGCACTCAAGGACATGCCTAGAGATCATGCTCCAGGGCCCGACAGTTTTAGTGGATTCTTTTTTAGAAAGTGTTGGCACATAATTAAAGGTGATATTATAAGACTTTGAAGAGATTTTGCCAATAGGGACCTAGACTTGACTAGCATCAACAATTCCCTGATTACACTGATTCCCAAGAAAGACAACCCACAAGGAGTGAATGATTATAGGCCCATCTCTTTGTTGAATAATTGCCTTAAGCTGTTAACCAAACTCTTGGCAAATAGACTTCAGGGGGTAATTCTACAGGTTGTACATACTAACCAATATGGATTCATTAAGGGCAGAACAATCCAAGACTGCTTGGCTTGGGCTTTTCAATTTCTGCACATCTGTCACAAGTCAAAAAGAGAGATCATCCTTCTGAAACTAGACTTTGAAAAGGCTTTTGACATGATTGAGCATGAGGTCATCCTAGCAGTACTGAGGCATAAAGGATTCTCTGATAGATGGGTTCAATGGATAAGAAGTATTTTGGCCTCTGGTTCTTCTTCTGTACTTTTGAATGGCATGCCTGGGAAGTCTTTCAGATGCAAGCGTGGAGTCAAACAAAGTGACCATCTTTCACCTTTGTTGTTTGTGTTAGGAGCTGATTTTTTGCAATCAGTCTTAAACAAGGCAGCTGGCAGGGGAGAATTGGCTCACCCCCTGGGACCTGACTTTGGAGGGGATTTTCCAATAATCCAATATGCTGATGATACCCTAGTGATCCTGCCTACAAAAAGTGACCAGCTAGCTACTCCGAAGAACATCCTTAATACCTTTACTGATTGTACAAGGTTAAAAGTCAATTTCAACAAATCTTTCCTAGTGCCAGTCAACACAGATGATTGCAAAGCAGCTCTGCTGGCTTCAGTTTTAGGGTGCCAAGTTGGACAGATGCCATTCACCTACTTGGGCCTCCCATTAGGAACAACCAGGCCACCTTGAATTTATGCCTATTCTAACCAGGTTAGAGAAGAGATTGATGGGAATCACTACTCTACTTTCCTATGCTGGGAGGCTAGTACTAGTCAAATCCATCTATTTATCCTTGCCAACATATTTCATGTGCTCTCTGAAGATCCCAGTGGAAATCCTCAAACAGATTGACAGATATAGAAAGCATTGCCTATGGAATGGTGGTGACCTCAGCAAAAAGGGTGGATGCTTAGTTGCATGGAAGCATGCATGCAGATCTAAAGAGGAAAAGGTGGGTTCGGAATTATCAATCTCAGAACCCAAAATGAAGCATTGTTGCTGAAATTTCTGCATAAATTTAAAACTGGATTTGCCTTGGGTTCAGCTGACCTGGACCAGCTTATATGGCAACGGCACCCCTCCACAAGCTAGGCATGGCGTTGGATCTTTCTGGTGGAGGGATATTATGAAATTATTTGTCAAATTCACGATGATTGCTACATGTTATGTATAAAGAGGTGATACTCTCATCTTCTGGGATGACCTATGGAACCCTGGTGTCCTCAAATGGAAATTCCCTCAGTTACATAGATTTGTTAAAACAAAGACTATCTCAGTGCACAAGTTTCTGGACAGAGCTCTTGAGGAAAATTTCTTGCTGCCTTTATCCCCACAAGCTGTTGAACAATTGCTAGAATTGGAAAACTGCATCCAAGATCTAGCCAGGAATGAAGATGCCAAGGATCAATGGAGCTATATCTGGGGTTCTACTGATTTCACTTGCAAAAAGGCTTATGAGGGTTTAGCAGGAACTCTCCACGCCTCACCCTTGTTCAAACGGATGTGGAAATCAAAAGCGTTACCGAAGCATAAGTTCTTTTTCTAGTTACTGCTCGGAGATAGATTAAATACCAGAAATATGCTTAGAAGGAAACACATGTAATTGGACTGGTACAACTGTGTGCAATGTATTGAAAATGCTGAAGAGACAGTTCTGCATCTCTTCTTCAACTACTCATTTAGCCAAGCCTGCCGGATCTTTTTGGGTGTGCAATGGGACATCTCCATGTCCATGTTAGATATGTTCATCATGGCTAGAACTGAGTTTGGATCGGCAATCTTCGGAGAAGTGGTTATAACTGCCTGCTAGGCAATTTGGACTCATCAAAACAGCATTATCTTTGATGGAGGTTCTTTGTCATTTGCCAGTTGGCGAGCAATTTTTCAGGAACAGCTGTATTTGGTCACTCTTAGAGCTGCACCAAGATTGAAGGATAAGATTAGCCAGTGGATGAGTAGTAATCTGTAATCTACTATTTCCCTCCCCCCTTTTTTATTTTTGATTTGAGGTCAAACTTCTCTGTAAATATCCTTCTTTTCTATATACTAGCATAAACGCACGTGCGGCACACACGTTTATTGATGACACATATGTACTAAAACAATATCACTTGAGTGGACCATGTTAAACAGACCAGTCGTGCGAAGTGTTTTTAAAAATACTTTATATTCGCTCTCTTATGTATAGAGAGTTTTAGATATTCTCAAATGTAGATGCACATCATTTTGAGATAGTTGGTCTTTATTTGTATGGAAAAAGACTCTCCAATCTATTGTTTATTAGCAATACGGGATAATTGTCTATAGACGTGGTTTTTGACGGAATCACCAGGGGAGGCCCCTACCCCTATTTTTGACTATAGACGTGGTTACAAATGTGGTATATCATGAGCAGGTGGGTCCGCGTGGGTATGGGTAGAGTCTTAGGTGAAAAAAGTTTCGCATTTTGCACTATTTTCCCACATTTTCTGCGTCTTCCCACATCCTACAACCTGACAGGTGGGCCCTTGGTGAGGGGCGGGGGTGGATTTTTTGGGTGAGAAGTGTTTTCAGTTCTATAGGATCCTTTTAGTATAGACAGAAAATGAAAATAGAGGCATGGGGCTTCCCTACCGTGCCGGTCAAAAAAATCTATCTATATATTTATTTATATACTATAAAGATCCAATACTTTCGAGAACGACGAGCCCACGAATCATTGAAACATTACCCCTCCTACGATCCCACTTGTTAGGCTTTTTATCGTCGAACTCTTTTGACAGCCGATGGACCCACCCGTCAGTGAACCACTTCGTGCGTTTTTTTCGTCAAGCTCTTCGTCATAGTATAGGATCTCGAGTAACCAATAGGGTCTCCGGTCATTTATTCCATTTTGCAATCTCATAAACATGCGTATTACAACGAAGTGAGTATAAACTACTCGCAAGAAAAAGAGGGGAAACTGAGATCTGCAGGAAGGCACCGGGGAGAGCGGTGGAGAGCCGTGGGTGGTTTGGGCGGCTGCCTGCCCGGCGTTGCCCGGCCCGAGTCAAAGCTCAACCAAACAAACGGGGACTCTCCGTATTAGTCCGTGTTGAGTCGCTCTCGTTGACTCATTGTGGAAGGAATCGTATGGCCATATCTCTCGATGATTGATTTTTGGCTAACCGACGTGTACATTTCGTAGTCATACATATGGTGCTTGACCAAATATATTAATTGCAACGTCATGATAAATGTCACATCATCATTTACATGGGTCGTCGTATTCCTATAAGACCGTGGGTCATCGCCGCCTAGCTTGAACCACCGAGCCATGCATCTTTTATATATAACCGACTCCGAGAGATATACTGTAAAGTTCTATGAATAGATATGAGACCAGACTTGGGTGTAAAAATCATTTAGCCCTGATACAGGATTGGGAAATCGACTAAAAAAGGGTGTGGAGTACGTGCAGCAGTGGGTGTGCACTGCACACGGAAGATGAGCCTCCTCGACATGCTCCCCTACTCTCTGGCTACACTGCTACTGCTGCTGCTTGTGGAAGCGACGCCACAAGCTTCCGGCATCCAAGGCGGCGACGTGGGGAATGGGACTAGCACCACCCTTCCCTCCATCACCACGCTCGACGCTTGTCCTAAGAGCTGCGGCAACTTGACCTTCGACTACCCCTTTGGCATCGGATCTGCAGGCTGCTTCCGGGACCCGGGCTACGAGCTCATCTGCGTCGTCTCCGGCAGCAATGCCACACAGCCTCCAAGGCTCTTCCTCAACGATGGCATCACAGAGGTTCGCTCTAGCATTTCTAATTATGGTAATTATGGGGGGTCGGAACGGAACAACGATGATCTGTCTGCACCAGCTGCAAGCATTGATGTAGCAATTTCCCATAGCATCTCATTGAGATCAGATGTCCATGAGTACACCATGTCATGCATGGTACGCCTCGAGGATCTTCTCCTCTCAGAATACCATCGTCTTTCCCAGTATTACTGTCACTGGCTGCGACTTTGATGTATATCTATACTACATAAAACATGATGGCAACGATACCAGCCCGGAGACATGCACAGTTACCTGCCCTAACAAAGAAATTACGGGAGAGGTGGCTGCTAGTCAGTTTTGCAATAATGGCACCGGTTGCTGCTCATTCAGCATTCTCCTGGATCAGGCTCTTGGCTTCAAGTTCAAGTTTGTTGTCCACAGGGGCAGGCAGCGCGTCGCACGAAGCTCCCTTTGGGATACAATCAGTATAAACACAGAAGGCGATCCTGCTGCTTTGGCATGGAGCATCGTGGATCAACCCACATGCGCTAAAGCAATGAAGAACGAAAACAGCTATGCCTGCGTGAGCAATCATAGCAAGTGCATCGATGGACGACATGGTTATAATTGTGTATGCGAGGCTGGTACCCGAGGGAATCCCTACATCCCTTACGGTTGCTCCGTTGACAAAGGTATACTTTATCAACATCATTTACTCATATTTTTTCAGTAATATGCCTAAACAATCATTGCTAGCTATTATGTCACTTCTTTCCTTGATAACTGTACATAGTTTATCACACCTCCTAAACTCCATACTCCCTCCATTCCATGAAGACTGCACTTTTCAGATTCAAAAAAATCTCATAAAAGAGTGCTCTCCTAGCATTTCAACCACTTAAGAGTAAGTGTTACCATTAATGCGCTGAAAACGAGACGTTAAATAATGCTCCCTCCATATCTCAAAAGAAAGACGTTTAAGACAAGAATACACATACCAAGGAGTATATTTTTAGCCTATCTTTGTCATTAACCAGCACATTTCTCCTGAAAACGAGGTGCTGACCACAAAACCCAATAAACCAACCACCTAGAATTAATGCAAATATTCTTCGATTAATAAGGGGTACTATTGTCATTTGCCGCTTCCACTAATTTGTCTGAGAATATCTAGAAGTACAATCTTCATGGGACGGAGGGAGTATATGCGCACCATCTTTAGCATCTCTAAAATTTTGAGCTTTAAAAAGAACATTTGAACTTAATTTTATCATGCGCTCTATGAAGTTTCTTGTATTTGGACCATAATACCATATCATTTATACTGAGAGTTAATTTATTAAAAAAACTATCTTTTAGACCTTGAGTGTAGGTGAATTTCATTTAATTTTTGAAAACCATCTTGATGAAACTTTAAGAAAAACCTCAAATAAAGCTTTTCAAAAAGAAGTTTTTATCTCAAATTTAGAATGGCTATTATTCCAGATCCAAACAAAACGAATCTCTATTTACAACATCTGGTAGAAAGGTTTTATAATTGTTTGGAAACTTTCTATAGAAAAACAACTTAGTTGAAAACTCAAATATAACTTTGTAGAGAAAAATATCTAATGGATGGTTATTGATTTATATTATTTACTAAAATACAAGATTTTAAAACCCATCTTCAGAGTAAATAGATCACTTAACAAGTCAAATAAAAACTTTTTGAAAAGAGTTCTAATTTTAAATCTACAATATCATGCAAAATGGCTTGCTATATTTATTAATATAATCTATTTAAAACTTTTGAAGATTTCCCTGCTGCTTTGGCATGGAGCATCGTGGATCAACCCACATGCGCTAAAGCAATGAAGAACGAAAACAGCTATGCCTGCGTGAGCAATCATAGCAAGTGCATCGATGGACCACGACATGGTTATAATTGTCTATGCGAGGCTGGTACCCAAGGGAATCCCTACATCCCTTACGGTTGCTCCATTGACAAAGGTATACTTTTTCAGCAACATTTACTCATATTTTTTCAGTAATATGTCTAAACAATCCTAGCTTGCTAGCTATTATGTCACTTCTTTCCTTGATAACTGTACATAGTTTATCACACCTCCTAAACTCCGTATGACTTAAATTTAATTTGTTCAATAGACGGCTTCACCAAGGATATAAGATTAATATGCCGTTTTTCCTCAGCCACATTTTTTGGAACAAGTAATTTGTAATGCTGATATATTATTAGGAAAAAGTCTGTATAACCCTCCAACGTATCGAGGGTTGACCACATCACCCTTGAACTATAAAACCGGATATTTAACACCCCCTAACATTTACAAAACCATTTAAATAAGCCCCTAAGGTGGTTTTGGATAGTGGTTTTGCCATGTTGCCTCACTCGGATGGATGGAGATGATGATGTGGATCAACTAACACAAGGATTTCGCTTGTTCTTGGAACAATAGTTGATCCCCTTATAAATATTAAGAAGTTTTTTTTTATTTTTGTGGGACCCATAAAACTCACCGCTAACAAAAAATTATCATGCCATCCTGGCCTGCCCACTTACAGGTGGAATCCATATATATTTTAGCATACCTAAATCAGCATTTCGGTATACCTTGGTATGTCAACGGAGCAAAACCACTATCCAAAACCACCTTAGGGGGGTTTGTTAAATTGTTTTGTAAAGGTTGGGGGTTAAACATCCAGTTTCATAGTTGAGGGGTGTAGTCGACCCCTAATATGTTGGGGGGTTATATAGACTTTTTCCTATATTATTATTATAACCATGAACTTGGAGCCTTTTTCTCATGAGAGATGGCTTTGTTTATCCCTTTTTATCTTCATCCAATGGTTCATCTTTGTCGACTGATGAACGAACCTACAAACCTATTTTCATTGACTTCAAAAATATAGTATATCCCATTACCACAATTAATACGGCGTCCATTTCCCTTTATAGCATCTTCTAGAGGCAAATTCCGATTTGTTCTTGCTTGCAGACATGACTTTTTTTAAAAAAGAGAATATATTGATATTACAGCTCTGCATCCAAAAGATGCATACAACTATCATTATTACACAAAGAAAAAAGCTTCCCTAATAGCACATAGGCCTAGAAAAAGGAGCAGAAAAAAAAGCTACCAACATCATTGGCTCCAAACCACCAACACAAAAAAAAATCTGTCCAAACCAAACGTCCTGACACATCTTGTGCGACCAGAAGCACCTAGCCCAAGTTGTCCTGACACACATGACTAAGTTGTCAAATTTGCAAGTTGCAAGCTTTTATCTGCATTATCAAATGCCGAACGTGTCGTCCCTCAAGTTGGGTAATGTGCCCATATAGGAATAATATTCAATTCCTTGCTTCTAGAAGTTGCCATCGGTTCTCTGTGAACCATATTGAACAAGAATATCCCATGTTTGTCATGCAAATCACTACAAAAGCGTCCATTTCACTGCACAATTACATGCAAAATTAGGTGGAAAAATATGTTATGTACCTTGCATTGCATATTGCAGCACTGGCTCATTGCTATGTTTTTCTTTGCGAAACACTATTATAGATGCAAACGCTTTCAAATGCATGGATACATCCCTATAAATATCAGTTATTTTTTAGAATAAATTTAGAAAAGTCCAAGCCATGCTAACGTGAGGACTCAAATCCAAGAAACCGTTCGCAGCATTTTTGGTTTAATAGTTTGAATCACCAAAGTTGTTGGTTTCCAGTTTACTACTCGGTGGCTTTCTCATTTCCAGTGGGGACAAAGCCTTCAATATAAAAATGAATACTCTTATTTCAGTTCGGCAAACAATTTTCATTTTGTGTTCTCCCCTAAATATAGGATATAATCCCATTCAGCAGAAGACAAATTGTACTCGATGGTGTGGCGATATTAGCATTCCATTTCCGTTCGGCTTGGAAGAAGGTTGTTATGCGAGGGAACAATTCTTGGTCAAGTGCACCAACGCGACACCGCCTACCCTCCAATTCAGCAGTGTAGGGCCTAGGCCTGTCAGTCTCATCGATATTGAGGAGGGACTTGTAGGCATTGCAGAGGACTCTGGTCCTCAATATTCTGAGGAACTCACAGTCAGCACACTCATGTCGTCCGATGACATAATGGATTGGCCCACAGAACTATATCTTATTTCATTGATCACAAGTGCAAGTTATGTTCAACGTGTACAATGGGCTGTTGCGAACCTAACCTGTGAAGAGGCAAAGCAGAATAGCTCCGGGTATGCATGTGTCAGTAATAATAGCATGTGCTTGGGGGTCAGCTCTCAAAGTGAATATGTTGGTTATCGCTGTAAATGTATTCAAGGCTTTGAAGGAAATCCATATATTCCAGATGGTTGCCAAGGTACGTACACTCGCATGACCTTTCAACTTTTAAACGTGAGGTTGCGCTGTAGGTGCCTATTTCGGTAAATCGATGAGACTCAGAGAGCTTTAACAATAGCATTTGAGCTTACTGTAGGATGCAAAAATGGCAAGTTAACAATGCGATATTTGAACAGATTCCACACAACAACAATGCGATAGGGCAAAATTGCAAATAAGGTTTGCAAGAAAAATTTGTTCATGGTATTTTGGAACCAGAGCTACGAGATGAAATGGTGTATTTTCGGTTTAAGAAAGAGGTATTGTCCAATTCTTAATGAAGAAGTCCATGGCACCTCATTAAATAGTGGAGCGGGTGCACCATAATTGGATCACCCAGAACCGTCAAGAAGAATTTTATTTTCAACTTTTCTATTCTTCTTCTTTGTCCTAGCTTTTCCAAGAGTTAATTCCCTATTTGGCTCTAGAAAACTTACCCATCCCTTTTTGGCCCTGTAAAATTTTTGGTTCCCTATTCGACCCTCAAAGTAACTTTCATTCCTTATTTGACCTTTCATTGGGTCACTACCAGAAAATCCATCATCCACCCCCTCTATAGGCCTCGGCGCACTCAAGAAACGGTGCTAATGCAACATTAGCACCGGACGTAAAATTGAGGTGCCCCCGGGGACCCTTTAGCACCCGTTGCTAAAAGTCCCCTTTAGCACCCGTTGGTGTTACGACCGGGGCTAAAGAGTCCCCCTCTTTTAGCACCGGGTGGTGTTACGACCCAGTGCTAAAGGGTGATCCTTTGGCACCGGGTGGTGTTACGACCCGGTGCTAAAGGGCAGCACCGGTTCGTAAATACCACCCAGTGCTAATGGGGGTGTCGCATGCTACTTCAAAAGGAGTGCATCTTCTATCCTTTCACATGCGCTGCGTAGGTGACATGGTTAGGTGGGTGCGCACGAGCCAAAAGGTCTCGAGTTCGAATCCCGCAACACGCTCCAGCTCCGGCCCACCCCGGCTCATACCCCGGCCCGGCATCCTGTTGCGCAAGCGGTAGACGGTGGGGATGCAGTGCGCCGCCCTGGTGTCACCCGCAGACCAGGATGCCCCTGCCGCCGACGCGCATCCGCGCCTCAAACCCTGTCGGGAGCCACTCGTCGTGGAACGCATCACCGATGCCGAACCCCACCAGCGACCGGACATCCCATAAGAACCACTGTCCCATGGCCTCCAGTGCCGCCGCAAGCTCCGTCATTGGGTTGCATCGGATGGTGTTCTGTGACCCGAACGAGGTGTACAACATCGTCGCCGCCGCGGAGGAGGGAGCCAACGGGATAGACCGGAACCTTGCCACCAAGGGTACGGTGCATCATGGCGAGCCCTCAGGGTTCGAGCTCCTCCACGGTGTTGGTATGGTGGTAGTACGCCGTTCACCGGTCGCTCAGGCAGGAGCAGGAAGGCCGGTGACAGCTACGACTGGTGGAGCCCCACGTCTAGGAGCTCCAGTAGCCGGAGCGTACCGTCGGAGGCTAAGAGCGGTGCCGGCATGTGGCTCCAAAGGGCGTGCAGGATGGCCGTGCCGTACGTGCCGCAGGAGACGAGGACGGTGTGCGCCGGTACCCACAGAGGCTGGGCCCTCGACTCCTATAGCTGCTGGATGGGGGTGGCCGCACAGTGAGGGAGCGCGGGCGGCACAGGGATACGAAGCTCGGCAGGCCGGCGGCCGCTACGATCGAGCGTGGACGGCAAAAATCGGTGAGGCGTTGCGGAGCATGCGTGGGGAGTCGGCGTGGCTTCGATGCTTCGGGAGAAAGGACAGAGAGGAGGGGAGGAGAGGAGGGAGAAGAGTGGTGGGGCCCACCACATGGGCAAAAATGTCTTCTCACATGAAATTTAACGGTTGTTGAATGGAAAAGCCACCAGAGTGTCATTGAAGGAATGAAAGTTGAATCCGAGGTTAAATAGAGAACAAAATTTTTTTGAGGGCCAAGAAAGGAACTACTAGTTTTCCTAGGGCCAAATAAGGAATTATCCAACTCTAGATTGTTATTCTTGTGTCGTCACTGCAACCTCAGAGGGCATCCTACCTAGTGTGCCATGCCTCTTACAGCCTTTTGTTGCGTGCGATACATGTTTGAAAATCGAAGGAAGATAGGTAATGCGGTACGTCTTGGTAACAAGCATATATTGCCTGTTATAAAACTTATAATGGTAACAAATATCATTAGCGTCCGCTACGAATAAGACCCGTCTCATCTAGCAATATTAAAGTTTGTTACCTTTAACTTGTTATTAATAACGGACTTTTACAACGTCAATATGCACTATATATTGGTAATGGACGATTGGTGTCTGTCGATGCCCATTACCAATATGGTGAATATAACTTTATTTTATTTTTCTATTACGTTTCTAGTATTTTTTATTGAACTACGAACATATAAGGGATGATCATAAAAAAACTTTAAAAAGATTAAAAAATATTTATATAAAAGGACCACATTCTCATTACAAACATAAGCGATAATGCAGTGCCGTGGTTAGGGGAGGCACAAGTGATGAGTCACTAGTAATGCAAAAAAAAAGTAACGGTTGCCATATCTGTTACCAATGTCTATCTTGTTCCGTGAATGGGCCTTTATTCTAATGATTAGAGCATTAGAGCACCTGAGTAGCACCCAACATATACAAGGTTCGACTCCTATAGGAGCGAATTAACTGAATTTGAAATAAAGAAAATCTAAAAAAAAATAGGTAGGGTTTCCCCTACTTATGTCCTTCAAGTAGCACGACAACGGCCAAATCCAATGGCGCAGTCACGTTCCGCCCTCGTGCCGACATATGCTTCCAACACAATGACTGGGTCAGAACTTGAGCTCGAGTCGATTGGTGTCTTTCTAATACTATGTCCTTAGGATATTCTCAATGAACATTTCATATTTGTGTTTACAAGAATGCCAGATAAGCAAAATAACATTAAATTCATAGTTGAAATAGCTTCTCTCAATGTAAAGTTTCATTGTTTGTTGTTTCCAAGACTACATACAAGACACAACTATCTTGAAAATAATGTACATCAGATTTCATCACCATAAAACTTATTCCATCTCTCTCTTTATTAATTCTCTTCCACATCATTAAAAATGGTGACATAGCACTGTATTAATTGTGGATGAAACCCTCACTGAGAATAGCCTTATATAAGTCAGCAACTGGGACTTCCTAGGAGCAAGTACAATAATAGGCTTATAGCCAAATTAGTCACCACTATTTGCTAATGTGGAGGAAAGAAAGGAGGAGAGAGAAGAGAGCTTTGGCTCTCATGCAAAAGTTAGTCAGCACTTTTGCTGATGTGGAGGAAAGAAAGGAGAGAGAAGAGAACTTGGCTCTCATGCGAGCAACAAGCTGGGCACAAGCTCCTATGTAAATGTGGGGCCAAATGAGAGGAGATGTAAGAGTGAATAGGAAAGTGAAGGTAATAAATAGCAAAAAAATAGTGATGGGTAGACAAGTAATAGACTACTACTGTACAACTTAGCTCTTATATCTTGTCTAATAGACAGGCACTTGTCTCTATTATTGACCTTGGTCTAACAATTAGTCGATCTTAACCCTCTGCTGCATGAATATATATTATTTTTATATTCACTCTGTGAGAACTATACACCTCTAACCTCAGACATGTGGTCGCAGATGTTGATGAGTGCCGCGTGACACCAGGCATTTGTAAAGGAATTTGTCATAACACTATTGGAAGCTATAATTGCATAGTGTGGTGCCCTGCTAGAACCGAGTATGATCCTATAACAATGAAGTGCACATCAACGAGAAGGCAAAGTCTTCGTCTAGGTGAGTTTCTATATATTATACAATTGAGACCCATTGTTTATTTGCTAGATTAAAAAAAACA
The DNA here is from genome assembly GCA_900205405.1 of Echinochloa crus-galli. Taxonomy (NCBI): domain Eukaryota; kingdom Viridiplantae; phylum Streptophyta; class Magnoliopsida; order Poales; family Poaceae; genus Echinochloa; species Echinochloa crus-galli. Next base: position 568,868 of record OAMR01000032.1, read on the forward strand.
ATGCTGAGCATATAGAACTCATTGCAGGTATTGTCATTGGGATCACTAGTAGCTTTGGTATATTAATTCTCACCTTGGGTATAACACTTATCATCCGTAGATGGCAAAAAGATATCCAGAAGCAACTGCGACGGGAACATTTTCGAAAGAACCACGGTCTTCTCTTAGAACAATTGCTATCATCTGATGAAAATGCAAGTGATAAAACCAATATCTTTTCTTTGGAAGGACTGGAAAAGGCAACAAACAACTTTGACCCAACACGTATCCTTGGCCGTGGAGGGCATGGCATGGTGTTTAAAGGCATTTTATCTGATCAACGGGTGGTGGCAATAAAAAAGTCTAAAGTTATCGAGCAAGGTGAAATAAGTCAGTTCATCAACGAGGTCGCTATCCTCACACAAATAAACCACCGGAACATTGTAAAGCTCTTTGGGTGCTGTCTTGAGACTGAGGTTCCACTACTAGTATATGATTTTATTCCTAACGGATCCTTATCTGATGTTCTTCACGGTAATGCAAGCAGTAACTCTTCATTGTCTTGGGATGACAGCTTGAGGATTGCTGTAGAAGCTGCTGGAGCACTTAATTATCTCCACTCAGCTGCTTCGGTATCAGTCTTCCATCGTGATGTAAAGTCCTCAAATATTTTACTGGACGGGAATTACACAGCTAAAGTATCCGATTTTGGGGCTTCAAGGTTGGTTTCTATTGATCAAACGCATGTTTATACAAATATTCAAGGCACATTTGGATATTTAGACCCAGAATATTATCAAACTGGAAAGTTAAATGAGAAGAGTGATGTTTACAGTTTTGGCGTAGTACTTGTAGAACTGCTTCTGAGAAAGGAACCTATTTTCACTTGTGAGTCGGGTTTAAAGCAAAGCTTATCCAACCATTTCCTTCAGGAAATGAAGGTGAAACCGCTGGCAGAAATAGTAGCTGCTCCTGTTCTCGAGGAAGCGACCGAGGAGAGTCACTAGTAATGCAAAAAAAAAGTAACGGTTGCCATATCTGTTACCAATGTCTATCTTGTTCCGTGAATGGGCCTTTATTCTAATGATTAGAGCATTAGAGCACCTGAGTAGCACCCAACATATACAAGGTTCGACTCCTATAGGAGCGAATTAACTGAATTTGAAATAAAGAAAATCTAAAAAAAAATAGGTAGGGTTTCCCCTACTTATGTCCTTCAAGTAGCACGACAACGGCCAAATCCAATGGCGCAGTCACGTTCCGCCCTCGTGCCGACATATGCTTCCAACACAATGACTGGGTCAGAACTTGAGCTCGAGTCGATTGGTGTCTTTCTAATACTATGTCCTTAGGATATTCTCAATGAACATTTCATATTTGTGTTTACAAGAATGCCAGATAAGCAAAATAACATTAAATTCATAGTTGAAATAGCTTCTCTCAATGTAAAGTTTCATTGTTTGTTGTTTCCAAGACTACATACAAGACACAACTATCTTGAAAATAATGTACATCAGATTTCATCACCATAAAACTTATTCCATCTCTCTCTTTATTAATTCTCTTCCACATCATTAAAAATGGTGACATAGCACTGTATTAATTGTGGATGAAACCCTCACTGAGAATAGCCTTATATAAGTCAGCAACTGGGACTTCCTAGGAGCAAGTACAATAATAGGCTTATAGCCAAATTAGTCACCACTATTTGCTAATGTGGAGGAAAGAAAGGAGGAGAGAGAAGAGAGCTTTGGCTCTCATGCAAAAGTTAGTCAGCACTTTTGCTGATGTGGAGGAAAGAAAGGAGAGAGAAGAGAACTTGGCTCTCATGCGAGCAACAAGCTGGGCACAAGCTCCTATGTAAATGTGGGGCCAAATGAGAGGAGATGTAAGAGTGAATAGGAAAGTGAAGGTAATAAATAGCAAAAAAATAGTGATGGGTAGACAAGTAATAGACTACTACTGTACAACTTAGCTCTTATATCTTGTCTAATAGACAGGCACTTGTCTCTATTATTGACCTTGGTCTAACAATTAGTCGATCTTAACCCTCTGCTGCATGAATATATATTATTTTTATATTCACTCTGTGAGAACTATACACCTCTAACCTCAGACATGTGGTCGCAGATGTTGATGAGTGCCGCGTGACACCAGGCATTTGTAAAGGAATTTGTCATAACACTATTGGAAGCTATAATTGCATAGTGTGGTGCCCTGCTAGAACCGAGTATGATCCTATAACAATGAAGTGCACATCAACGAGAAGGCAAAGTCTTCGTCTAGGTGAGTTTCTATATATTATACAATTGAGACCCATTGTTTATTTGCTAGATTAAAAAAAACAATGCTGAGCATATAGAACTCATTGCAGGTATTGTCATTGGGATCACTAGTAGCTTTGGTATATTAATTCTCACCTTGGGTATAACACTTATCATCCGTAGATGGCAAAAAGATATCCAGAAGCAACTGCGACGGGAACATTTTCGAAAGAACCACGGTCTTCTCTTAGAACAATTGCTATCATCTGATGAAAATGCAAGTGATAAAACCAATATCTTTTCTTTGGAAGGACTGGAAAAGGCAACAAACAACTTTGACCCAACACGTATCCTTGGCCGTGGAGGGCATGGCATGGTGTTTAAAGGCATTTTATCTGATCAACGGGTGGTGGCAATAAAAAAGTCTAAAGTTATCGAGCAAGGTGAAATAAGTCAGTTCATCAACGAGGTCGCTATCCTCACACAAATAAACCACCGGAACATTGTAAAGCTCTTTGGGTGCTGTCTTGAGACTGAGGTTCCACTACTAGTATATGATTTTATTCCTAACGGATCCTTATCTGATGTTCTTCACGGTAATGCAAGCAGTAACTCTTCATTGTCTTGGGATGACAGCTTGAGGATTGCTGTAGAAGCTGCTGGAGCACTTAATTATCTCCACTCAGCTGCTTCGGTATCAGTCTTCCATCGTGATGTAAAGTCCTCAAATATTTTACTGGACGGGAATTACACAGCTAAAGTATCCGATTTTGGGGCTTCAAGGTTGGTTTCTATTGATCAAACGCATGTTTATACAAATATTCAAGGCACATTTGGATATTTAGACCCAGAATATTATCAAACTGGCAAGTTAAATGAGAAGAGTGATGTTTACAGTTTTGGTGTAGTACTTGTAGAACTGCTTCTGAGAAAGGAACCTATTTTCACTTGTGAGTCGGGTTTAAAGCAAAGCTTATCCAACCACTTCCTTCAGGAAATGAAGCTGAAACCGCTGGCAGAAATAGTAGCTGCTCCTGTTCTCGAGGAAGCGACCGAGGAGGAGATACATGATGTTGCTAGTCTTGCGGAGATTTGCTTAAGACTGCAAAGCGAGGAGAGACCGACTATGAGACAAGTGGAGGTGATTTTACAATCTGTTCGATCAAAAAGATTGAAAGCAACAAGTCAGATAGGTTCAAGAAACGGAGCTTTGCAACCCTTGCTAAGTGGGCAGAGTCAAACCACTGGCCATTCATCTTTGGCTGTTGCGTCGGATATGGTACCGAGAGTTAATCTAGCTTCTCAGAGTAATAGACATTGCTACAGCTTGGAGCAAGAATTCATGTCATCAGCGTCTTTTCCATGCTAGAATCTAAGGTTTAACGTATCATGTGTTGTGCTGGTCGTCGCTGGTGGTAGCTACACAATCCTACACCATTAATAATGGTGAGTGATATACACTACGGCGTACTTATCTATCTCAGTGATGGATGTTTTGTATTATTGAGATTGGAAAATTCTAGTATTTTTGAAATTTCAGTTAAATTTGAAGATGATTCAATATATCTATATATGTATACACTAAAAGGATCTAGTTAATTTGAAATTGTTACCAACGGCGGGAGAGACAAATTTCCACGGTGAAAACTGGGTGAGTCCAAAGAGGGAGTTTGAATTTGAGACTTAAAAACCTTATCCTATTCTACTATGTTACCCAAAACCTATAGTTGATATGCCAAAGAAAATGTTTGGATCAACTATGAGAAGTATACTAACATGAAGTGATCCTAATGATCAAGATAAGACTAAGTCAAAACACATGTGGAATGTAAATAGGGAGGACACGAGACAACCAAACTTTTTACCATGGTATCAAGGAGTTGACGCTCCCGCCTAGTCCACGTTGAGTCTCTCACGTAAATATATGCATTTTTTGAGTAACTAAGAACCCAAGTGCTCCACTAAGGATGCTCCTTCTTCATTTCCAAAACGGTGGGCTCGAACCCTGTACAAATACTAATGCATTGGGACTACCTCAATATGCAAGAACTTGAAGAATTTTCTCCTCTTCTTTCTTTGAAGCTTACTTGATTATTGATGTTTTGGCTTTGATTCTTGTAATCTTTCATCTTTGATCACCATAATAGGTTGCTGGAGTTTCCAAGAACCAAGAACAAGTGAAAGGACCCATATCGGGGGTACATATAGGCTAGACCATGTGAGATAGCTATTGGAAAAGAGACTCCCGGAAAGTAGCATTGTCGGATTATCCGACACTTCAACTTTTTTTAGGACCATCGGATGATGATCCGATGCACCATCAAGGTTTTGAACTTCTAACTCAAAAATATTTGGATCATCCAGTACTTTGTCCGGCACAATATCGTTGGATAATCTTGTTATCCTATGTTTCTCTAGTGCATAAGCATTAAACGATTAGGTAATCACCTGCATAATTAAATCTATATACCGTTGGATTATGTGGCATATCATTTTCAACCGAAACTTAGCCAATTCAATCAAACTCGAGTTTCTTTGCTTATTCTTCCTTGCTTTCATAGCTTTGAGTTAACGGGAAATAGCTTCTTGAACTGATTTTGACTTGTGTGTGCATCAAGCTAACAATTTGCATGGTCAAGTTGCTTAGCTCATACACCCTCCTAATAGTACGGTCATCAAAGCTAACAATCTACTAGGAACGCACTGACTTATGCAATAAGGACCTTCCCAATTAGGTCCTATTGGCAATATCAGCTTCCAAACTAACTCTCCCTCCTGGAGTTCTTTATTCTTCAACTTTTATCACAATGCCTTGCGGTGGTAATTTCATTTGCTTCAATACGTTCAAGTGCTCTAAGATGATGAAAAGCCAAATCTTCTATCTCAGCATGCATTAAATTCACATAATTATCAACCATCAACTTTTCTTGAGGCGAAACACGCCTCAAATCTGTCTTCATTTTCCAAGGAAGAATAGCAACATGGTCATTTTCCATGACTAATAACCTATCTTAAATTTTCTAAAAGGACACTTATTTTGGGACGAAGCGAGTAGTTATCAACATTCTTTATCCATTGTTTCCCTGAGGAAATAGATACGATGCCTTGGAACACTCCCGGGTAAAATGCTACAACGATATTTGTACGCTTGCAGATTTATATTTGTGCCGTAAGAAATACCAACAACATCTCAATACAATATATTAATATTCTGGAAGTGCACAAAATTACCGCTATACCATTTTAACTAGTAGTATTCCAGAGTATCATAATTTATATTTTCCACGGGAAAGCAGTATGGCAAGAGTACTAGTAAACAAGTATTCGAATATTATCAAAGAGAAATACACTAGCATCAAGATAGGGGTAATGGTAATGATAGGAGTGATAGATAGTGACACTCAGCTTAAGGATAACTCAGATAAATAAGGTAAGAGAGAGGCCTAGCTAGTTGGGAGGACAACAAGACGAGATATGGTTCCTAAATTCTTTATCTATTTGGGTCACTCAGGGAAAGATATACAACAACTATGGAACAACGTTTATAAATCAAGTCTAACTCTAGTGTCTCAACGTCATAAGGGACCAATGATCGCGGAAAGGGGTTAGAAGGGGAAATGAGGTTCCCCAGAAGGGCCCTACAAGGCCAAGACTAATGCGGTGGAAAACAAAGGCCGATAGGGCTGTCACCACCTATGACTACCACATCTATCCGTTGAATTGGGTGCATTAGAAGCTCGCCTTCAAGTCTAGGCACCATGCATATACTAGTCATGTTCTACTTACTCCCCTAGAAAGGACAAGCAACCTTTTCAGTGCCTAGGTGACAATTCACCTCAAGCATTTGACTAGTATCAAAGAGACCGGCTCAGACAAAGACTTAAGCAAGAACTAAAGAACTAGAACCACAACTACTATGCTCTAAACATGATATATAATAACTAGAATAAAGTAGATGCTGAATATAAATGACTCGAAGGATAAGATAAAGATAATATATTGATAACTCAAAGTCTTACAAAAGGAAAAGGTAAAGATATAAGAGCTTATACCAGATCTTCTGAAAGCAACTCCGGAACCACGAGGCAAAGCTCGAATTGACTCTAACTCCCAATTAAACTATCCTTACTCTACTAAAGAGAGTGAACTAGAGAGCTTCTTGTCTAATGCATCTTGAAATGGCGGGAGAACACGTCCATTAGGTGGAAGAGGTGGTTGAGGTAGAGCAGCGTCCAAGGCACCGAGAGGGGTGCCCCGTTCAGTTTGGTCAAACATCCCAGTTCGGCCGAACCGTCCAGATGCACCGCCTCGGTGCCAAACGGTCTGGATTTTCTCTAGATGGCGGTTCTGCATGTCGGTTGCATGTCTACATGCATGGGATGGCTTTGACCGAATTGGGTTCTTCGGCCAAAGTGGGACTGACCCTCTGCCGGCCTCCGATCCATCGTCATTGCTTCAGTGACGTCTAGGATTGTTTTCCTCCGTCTGGGTTCGGTCAACTTGTGTTTCTTTGCTGCAGATTGATGACGTCAAGGATCCGTGCGATTTCCCCATCACCACTTGACCATGCTGACATGCATTGGTCCTTCCCTGAGTATATTTCTCTGCATGAGGTTGTGCCACAAATGCATGGGCTAATAAGGGGGGTAATTCGATCGAACAGGGTGGTTCCACCGAATTGGCATTTTTGCCCTATTAGTCCATATTTGTTCATTTGTGTATTGCATGTCACATGTTCACCAAATCTCGTGGAATTTTATTAGAATATAAACCTAAGTGTATGAAATGAACCATGTGACCTCATTTATTCACAAGAGTTGGTGGTCGAAATTGTACTGTAACGATTGCCAACAATGATTGAGCTGAGACCTTGGGAGAAGAGGATGAGAGGGAGAGGAAGGGGGAGTGGGCGGCGTGGGGAGCGGGCGGCAACGGTTGAAGAGACGAGAGAAGAGGATAGGGTCGGGGCTGGGCACGCGGAGGCGTCGCGGGCATGGGCAGTGGGGGCTCAATGCAAAGTTGCATGCCGACCGTTATTCATAAAAAGTACACGAAATCGGCTGTTCTCTTCTTTGTATTGAAATATTTTAGAGTCTAGGGGTGTGGACGCAAGAGAAACGAGGGCTATTACTGTTCACTATGGGCCTTTCTGGACTACACATTGATTTACGTAAACTTGAAGGGTTGTATTGTAAGCAAACCTCCGTGTGTGGCAAGCGTGGAGACCTCGTTCAGCATCGGAATAAGAGTAAGTATAACATGGTGAGGTGAGCATGTCAAATAAAGTGCCATATTATTTTTTTATTAGACGGAGAAGAGAGATAAGAAGAGAGAAAAAACGGACTGTAAATTTAGAGCCGGAGGAGAGTAGGCTATAGTATGAATCTTAACGTATCTCAACATGTATGGTGACAGAATGAGAGAGGAAAGACGAACCCAGCTATTAATAATTTAGTCTTCGTACGGAGTATATAGTCAAATTATTATATGGGGCTTGTTTAGATGCCGAATCGGGCACCTCCGAATCGGCACAGTGGTGCACTGTGCGCCATAAAATAAATGCGTACTGTAATATTTCATTTATATGTACGAAACTTTGTCCAAAAATTGATTAATTAGGCTCAAAATGTTCATCTCGCAGAGTATAATAAAACTGTGCAATTAGTTTTTGATTTCATCTACATTTAGTACTCCATGCATGTTATGATATTTTGATCTGACGGAGAATCTTCTTTTTACATACTGTATTTGAGAGTTGTTTTTTGAAGTTTTTTGGGATCTAAACAAGGCCATGATTAGGCTATAAGTTTGGCTTGAGATGATACGGCAAACTTAGCCAGCAGCTGGACTATTTATTAAATTATTAGGCCGGGTTGGATGTGTCGTTACCTGTTTGGCGGGGTGTCTCGATGATTAGTTCGCTGGTGCGGGGATTCATGAGCATTATATTTGAGCACTGTGTCTGTGTACTAGTAATCTGATGCACGTCACAGTTTTTAAATACGGGATCACGGTGTTCAAATCCGGTGACAACTTTGCCCTTGTTTGATCTAAATTTAGAGTGTTAAATTTGACATTCCGTCATAAATACGCTGTTGCAGCATTTCATTTATATTTGTGAATAATTATCTAAAAATTAATTAATTAGGTTTAAAATATTCACCTCACAAAATATAATAAAATTGTGTAATTAGTTTTTTATCTTATCTAAATTTAACACTATATGTATGTGCTGATATTTTTATGTGATGAAGATTTCTTTTTAGACAGTAAAATTTGGGTGGAATTTAGAAACTAAACAAGTTCACGTGTTACAGCTAGTGGATGCCTCGCGTCGCGTGCGTGCTTCGGTAAGCTGAACTAGGCCACGAGCACGAGGACCGGACCACACAGCATCAGCATCACCTGTTCTTGGTTGCTTGAGCTCGAGCTCGACAGCCCATCGGCCCCGCCACCACTGCTGCAGCCGGTAGGGAAGGGAGGCGATCCGCCACCATGGAGCTCCTGCGGAACAGCATCCCCATGGTGTCCGTGGCTGTCTTGGCGGCCGCGGTGTGCGCGCGCGCCGCGTCCACGTGGCTCCGCCCCGGCTTCCCCCGCCTCGCCGCGCTGGCCCCGGTGGTGGCGTTCCTCGTCGCGGCTCCCCTGGCCTTCTCCTCCGCAATAGTCAGGGGATTGGCCGCCTTCTTCCTCGCGTGGCTCGGCGTCTTCAAGGTCCTCCTCCTCGCCGCCGGCCGTGGACCGCTCGATCCCACCCTCCCGCTCCTCCCGTTCGTCTTCACCGCGGCGCTCCCAGTCAAACTCAGACGTGGCGGCCCCGGCGCCGCCGCCGGAGCAGCAGCGTCGTCCAAATCGACGCCGCCGTCCCTCATTTCTTACGCGGTCAAGGTCGGCGCCATAGCCGCCATCCTCCATGTCTACCAGTACGCGGGCCAGCTCCACCTCTACACGCGCCTCGCCCTGTACGGCGTCCACATCTACTGCTTCCTGGACCTGCTGCTGCCCCTGATCGCGGCCGCCGGCGGCGTGCTCGGCATGGAGGTGGAGCCGCAGTTCGACAGGCCATACCTAGCGTCGTCGCTGCGGGACTTCTGGGGCCGGCGGTGGAACCTCGTGGTGTCCGCCATCCTCCGGCCGTCGGTGTACGACCCCGTGCGCGCGCGCGGCGCCGGGAAGGCGGCGGCCGTCCTCGCCGCGTTCCTCGTGTCCGGGCTGATGCACGAGGTCATGGTCTACTACCTCACCCTGCGGCCGCCCTCCGGCGAGATGACGGCCTTCTTCCTGCTCCACGGCGCGTGCTGCGTGGCCGAGGAGCTGTGCGCGCGGCGGTGGGTGGCGAGGGTGCCGCCGCGGCCCGTGGCGACGCTGCTCGTGGTGACGTTCGTGACCGGAACGGCGTTCTGGCTCTTCTTCCCGCCGATCTGCAGGGGAGGATCGGAGGAAGCGTTGCTGGAGGAGTGGGCAGCGGTGGCGTCGGCATTCGAGGACGCCGGCAGAAAGCTGCGGCGGTATGTTTATTTTATTTAGTGCCTTATTAATTCCGTCATGTGCAAAGAAGAACCGTGCTGGTCCCATGGGGCCATGGCATGCAAATTCAGGCAAGAAACACATGTACTACACTGTACTCGGTCTCGGTGACGTATCGGTCTCGGTGACGTATCCATACATGGACAATCCGACTAAGGACCTGTTTGTATGTGCTAAACTTGTACTGTCTAAATAAAGGGTATAAACTTTAGACACTTCCTATTTGGTTCTTTTGTCTAAAAGTGTCTAAAATTCTTATCAAAGATCGAAGTATCCCTAATTAATGCGCTGGTGGTTTTGAGGAAACCGTGATCAACACGCTCAGCCTCGTCCGCTCGCGTCGCCCCAAGGGCGACCGAGTGGAACCCCGCCGCCGCCGCCAACTCCCCCGCGCCGCCAAAAACTCTCCCGCACCGCTCCCCCATCCTCGCTGCCGCCGGAGCGTCCTGTCGGAAGCCCGTCACGGACGCAAGGACGACGGCGGCGGGGCTTCCTCCCCCAAATCTTCTCCCCTGTGATCGGCATTATTGCGGTAGCGGGGATTTCTTCCTCCGATCCGTGCCGTCATTGTGGCGGCAGGGGTTCGATTTGGGTCCAGCGAACCTAGATCTAGGCGTCCCCGGTCCCTCTGCCGGCAGTGCCTTCCTCCGTATGGTGGTGGTCGTCGAGGGCGGCCGGCGTGCTGGTCGTCGTGCGGTGGCGGCGTCGGGGCGAATTTGGGCCCCTTGCCTTTGGAGCGAAACTATTGGTGTCCTTCTCGTTGGCCGGGCGCAGTGTTGATGAAGATGGCGGCGGATTGAATGAAAACCTTGCTTGGCGTGTTTTGCCGGGCCGGCAGCGGTGGAGTTTCTTGTGACACCTACCTTGTTGAAGGCGCTGCTGAAGTCGTCGGATAGTCCGTCTCCTACTGCGCCTATGAGTGTTCAAGAATTGGGTGAAAACCTAGCCTGGTTTCTTCAGGCCGGCGGCGGCAGTGTAGGCGCGTCGTCAAAGTTCTTGATTCGCCAAGGCCGGGCAGTTCTCCCGTGTGGTCACCCTGCTCGGTATTCAACTCAAGGCGGAGGTGGTTTTCAATGGCGTAACAGCTCGGATTTTGGTTGACAGGCTGTTTCTTTACCAAGTTTTTGTGCTGATGCCTTGGAAGAAGTATGCAATTCTCAATGGTGGTCGGTGTCCAATATTTCTCCTTGTCACGTAGGACTACTAGAACCCCTTGTTGGGGATGTAATGTTCCCCGTTAGTTTTTTCTCTTTTATTTTTGTTGTAATAATCTGGCCTGACTCTACCCACGGGTAGATGAAGCCGGATGTTTTCATTGTGGTCGTAGCCATTCTTGGTCAAGGCTGGATTTAATCCATTATCTAAAAAAATTAATGCGCTGGTGGGAAGAGGGGGGCAATAATGAAGGGCAGCTGAGGAAAAAGAGGCATTTTAGACGGTTTTAACACCTCTTTGGTACTAGATGTACTACAACTCTTTAGACACTTTTAGACAGTAGTTAAACAGGGTGTTTGGTACTTAGATACCCTAAGTTTGTCAGGATACCATTGTATCGTACTGCATTTACTCTCTCTCCACGTATGTACGATTGCTTGTTCCGTGCTAGTAGTAGACAAGAACAATCATTGGAACATAGATGCAGATGTAGAAAAATCATTGGGATTGGAATATTATCAAATAATAACTGGGTTATTGGACTCAAATATCAGTTTGAGTAAAAGTGTAGTGATGCAAAGCCTCAAAGAATATATATGTAGCTTATGACAAATGAATAAAAACAACCATTTAAATAAACACATAAAAGCATACTACAAATGGTACCTAATATGACATCAACAGAAAAGCTGTACAAGTGAGAGTAAGTTAGAAGCACAACATACCAAATCATATTGAAGGAAAAATGATGGAGGAAAAATACAATACAGGTAGGATTCAGTCACAGGGTGTGTTTACTTGCCGCGAAAAGGTGGTCGAAAAGTCACATCGGACACTGTAGCGCACTGTACCATTTTTCGTTTGTTTATGGTAATCGTTGTCCTACCATGATCTTGAAAGATTTGTCTCATCGTGTTACTTTTTTATTTACCAGATTTAGTGTTTCATGCATGATGAGAGAGATTTGATGTGATTTGAAGTGATAGATGAATAGTAAAATTTGGATACAGAAATTTTAGAACTAAACACAGCCACAGTAAGAAGGGTTATCCGACAGAAACTTTTTGCATGGTCCTGACATCAAGTGAAAAATACTCAACATGTCCGCTCCCTCTTCATTCAGGTTCTCCTTAGGGCGATCTAGTTTTACAAATAAGTATCCCTCAGCAGCGATGCCTCTATAATCGATATCCCCAATCTTCAAGGAGAAGCTGCCACCTGTCGCTGAAATACATGATGTTCCAATGATTGTTCTTGTCTGCTACAACAGAACACATCTTTTATCTGGGGTGTGTTTACATCCTGCGAAAAGGGTGGTAGAAAAGTCACATCGGATACTGTAGTGCACTGTAACACTTTTCGTTTGTTTGTGGTAATTATTGTCCTACTATGACCTAACTAGGCTCAAAAGATTGTACATCAAAACTATGCAATTAGTTTTTTTATTTATCTATATTTAATGATCTATGCATGTACCGATATTTTTTGTGTGATTTGATGGGACTTTTTGCATAGTGGAATTTTGGGAATTAAACACAGCCCTGGCCGGAAAACATCATAGACTGCAACAGTAGTCCTCCCATCAATTGACTCCAGAGTGGTAATCTAATTACTGAACATCATTGCGCGGCCTGATAGGACAGGTGAGATGTCTATGATGGAGAACTTCTGGCCCTGTTCGATTGGCTGGTGGTTGGTGTGAGAGAAAAATATTGCTGGCTGGTTGATGGCTGGTGGCTGGTGTTGGTTTTTACTGAGAGAAAAACACTGCTGGTTGGTGACTGATAATCCAAACGAATGGGTCCAGCAGTGTTTTTCTCTCAGCAAAAACCAGCGCCAGCCACCAGCCACCAGCAAAACGAACAGGGCGCAGGTGTCCAACACAAGCTACCTATGTGTGAGAGCTACTATCCAGTAGAACCATGAGCATGGTTGCGCTGTCCTAGTCGAACTCCCATGACTCCTCTGGACTCTGGTGCTCAAAGCGTAGTGTTGTGGAGGTGAAACTTGTGAAAGGCCATAGCTGTGAGAAGAGAATGCCACCAACTTGCCTCGACAGCACGTTCCTTTCCAAAAAATATAAAAAAGTCATCAATAAAAACATAAACAAGAAAGTGGTGAATCGCGAGCCCATTCGCCACGCGGTTCTTAGTGGGCTGTGGCCCAGTCGGTCCAGTTCCCACATCCGGCGAGCCGGCGAGCGAAGAGCGAAGGGGCGAAGCAGCAGGCCGCCGCCCGCCGGTGCCGCGGTCGACCGCAAGCCGCCGGCGATGGCAGAGCGGGGGGTCGCCTGGAGGCGAGAAGCGGGAGGTCGCCTGGAGGCGAAAAGCGGGAGGCCGAGGTGATTGGATTGATGGGATCTTGGCTGTCCATCGCGCAACCGCGGCAGCGGATTAGGACCAAAAGGTTAAAATTATTCTGTACCCTTCTCTCGATTTGTTTCGTTTTTCTCGCTTTTCAGTTCCACGAGTAGTTCCTGCTTCGTATTGACATATATAGCATATATAACTTTTGATTGCGCAGAAATCGGCAACGGAATATGTTGTCGAAATATTTGCGTCCTCAAAAACATTAAAATCCCTCTCTGCCATAGTTCCTTTGTAGCTGTCATCAGCTTAGTTTCTCAGTGACGTGCTTGTAAGCCAGTTAATTTTGCATAAATTAGACCTTTTAGCTTGGATGGTTAGCACCTGGTCCTTGTAGACCTATTCCTTTGCTATGGACCCTTTGACCTGGGCTTTTGCAACCGTAAATACCAAGCCTATTATTTAGGATTTGACCCGGATCAGGCAGATAGGAAATATCAAGCCTCTTATATAACTCGGCCAAGATCTCTACATCATTCAGTTGAGACAAACACACACATGACCATGCCATAACACAGCTCTGTCTAGATTATTGCCTACCACAAGCACACGCACGTCTCAAAAATACACTGTCCACCATCCTCAAGTAGTGTTATTAAAATCTTCACTCAATTATTTTTCTTTCCATGCTGTCGCCACATCGATCCATCCTCTACAAAAGGTGAATATGGATATCAGAGTCCTAACATGATGCATTGCCATCTTCAAAAGATTTCATAGGTAACCAATTCATATCAAAGATCCATAGATGTCTGAATTTGCAACTACTCTGTATTTTACTATTTTTAGAGTTGAAGCAACGAATGCATGCAATGGAGAATTTTCCTTGCTCTTTTAATAGACACCACACTAATCAGGTGGTTATGGTTCATATGCCCGAGTTTAATTGTCCTCTCGCAAGTGATTCTGATTTGCGCTGAGGCTGAAAAACTCGGGAGATTTTGTGTTGTCATGGACTTCATCTCTTTTGCTACTGTGAGATGGGAGTTAAGTAACAGCACAAGATTCGATTATTGCAGCATCGGCCCTTGCATTTGTGATGATTCCGTTGGGCAGAAAACAGCAGTTGATCTTGTTCAATTCTTTTTAGTTTTTCGTTGCCATATTTGTGTGCTTGTGCCGACTCTGAACTTTCCAGACTTTGTGGGGCTTGGTCAAGAGGCAACTATAGTCTGAAATTATTTGACTGATTAAATACTCATACCAGAAGATCACCAAATATAGCAGTAAATCAAGTGCTCCTGTACAAGATGGGTAAAAAACTCTATAATGAGGCACGTTTTAGTGCAAATTTAGAAAATAACACTAGTAAAGCTGCATTTTTTAGATGTTGCTACATTTCCTATTTCTTGCCATGGTTTTGTTAAAACCTACTATGCACTCTTGTTTTTGTTATTGTGGTTTGTTGATGCTACCCTCAAGCAGTACTACTTTAGCTAAAATCTTCACTGATTTTTTTTTCTTTCCATGGTGTTGCCACATCAATCCATCCCCTTCTACAATAGGTGAATATGGAGATTAGAGTTCTAAGATGGTGCATTGCCATCTTCAAAAGGTTTCATAGGTAACCAATTCATTTCAAAGATCCACAGTTCTTACCATGATCCAAATGACTCTGACTATTCTGTAATTCTAGAATTGAAGCTCTGATTGCGTACAATGGAGAATTTCCCTTGCCCTTGTAAATAGATTTTCACTAACTTATCATTGTGATTCGAGTTCATATGCCTTGAACAGCATCTTTTGGAGCTTTACAATGCAGGCTATTCCGTGCACACACACACATGGTTTGCATTACAAGTTGTAAAATTTTGATGGATGGTGGGCAAAAACAAATAATGGAATTGATGGTCAAGCAAGAAAAGGTCGTAATTCTATCATCACTTTGGGAACTTGGCTGTATGGAATCATTGTAACCAATGGCTGTATGGAACTTGGCCTAGCCTAATTGGGGTCCTGGCTTCTGTCAGGGATGAAACTGCACCTTTGTAGGATGGCTGGGCAGCTGGGCTCAAGGAGTTTCACATCTCCTTCCCCTAGTGCTAACCATTGATTGAGTATTAGTGGTCAAGGTTCCTCTCTTTGTTTCAACAGGCGAGGGAGTGTTCTCTGTTCTAGACGAAGCGTGTGTGTGGTGTTGTAAGAAGTTCTAAACCTCTTCTTTATTCTTCTTAATATAATGATATACAACTCTTTTATTTGTACGAGAAAAAATACAAGTCATAAAACTCATTTCTTCTTAACGCAAAGATATGCAACTCTCCAGCACATCCCCCAAAAAAGGCATCTTTTTGGAGCTGCAGCTGCTGCACAGTTAGAATTCCAACATGGTTGTCTTTTGAAATGTTTCATCTTCTTTATATGTTATAGAGCTGATATAGAATAAACATAGCACTTGTCTAAAAGAAAAAAAAAAGAAAACAATTCTACGGTTTCATAAAACCTACTCGTAAGTCAGATAATTCGTTTGCAGGGTTGTCCTAGTTGGCTGCGTAGTCATTCTTAATCTTGTTGGACATCTGGTATAAGTCAATGTGTCACCTACAGAGATGATTTGTTCTGAGTGCTTGATGTTGTGGCTCTTTTCAAACAGTCATTTATGGACAAAAATAGAGATACAAGCGTTCGATAAGCACGGGCAACGATTTCTCTTTATAGGCGAACACAGCATGGGCAAAGATTTAGGAACAGAATTATCATGTTAGTGTTGTAATCTAAAAGTAAACAAGTCTGCAGTTTCACAAAAACCAGCTAATTTGTTTGAAGGGTTGTCCTAATGGGCTGCGTAGTCATTCTTAATCTTGGACATCTGGTATAAGTCAATGTGTCACCTACAGAGATGATTTGTTCCGTTTTTTAAAAAAACAATGATTTGTTCTATTTGAATGCTTGATGCTGTGGCTCTTCTCAAATAATCATTTATGGACAATTTGACAAGCATGGGAAATGATTTCTCTGTTTTCGGGCGAACACAGCATGGGCAAAGATTTAGGAACAGAATTATCATGAGTTTGTTGTCGATAAAACTAGGGAGATCACACTTGATTTTTTTTCCCCCATCGTGCGGACCTAGTGGTAGCTTTTGTCCCTATGCCGTGAAGTTTTGTTTACCAATTGAATAAGACCAATATACAATTGAAAAGACACTTGTCTTAGCACCAGTGGTCTAGTGGTAGAATAGTACCCTGCCACGATTCCCGGCTGGTGCAAAAATCTTGATAAGTTTTTCTTGTTCTGCTAAGATTTTTTTATTTTGGAGGTTGGAACTTGGAAGTGGATGGGAGATTTCTTTTTAATTTTTATACTAGGAAAAGTTGAAACTGGAAGAGAAGGCAAAGAACAGAGATCCAGACCAGACCGTTAGCGTAGTCCCTCTCTTTTTTGTTACCAACACGGGAGGAAACATCCGTTGTCAAATTCTGATAGTGACACAGCACTTGCTGCAGTAAAATGGAACTTCTTGGAGCGATCCTACAATCCATGAGTAATTTCATAAACATGAGGTGATTGAAGGACAAAGTTTGACCAGGGAATTCGTTGAGGCCCACGAACGGATGTGATGACCGGACCCTGTCAATTCAATTTGAACACAGGAGCATATTCTCTTCGTGCGATGAAGTAACCGAAGATTTTCAAGGAGAAATTTGGCTCGCCCACGACTACTCCGAACTTCCGAACGTATGGAAGAGGACATGCTGGTTGATGGTTGGCGTTGAATCTACAGGAAAAGGTTGGCTCGAAAGAGAAGGAAGTCCAACAAGAAGTGCAGGTTCATGGACTTTGTGTGGCAGGCACAGAAGGTTCATCCAACATTAGTACACTGGTGAATTGTAACACTCACTACCGCAAAAAACATTTGTAGCCGCGGTTGGAAACGTATTAGTAGGAACGGGTCATCCGCTCGCGCCCGCTTTTCGCAGCTAGAAATAGCGCATTTGCGGGCGCAGGCGTTCACCCGCGGCTAAAAATTGATTTGTAGGCGCGGGTCGCGGCTTCACCCGTGCCTACAAATCGATTCAAAAAAACAAAAAAAAAACCTGCTCGGGCTCGCACGCTGCCGCCGGCGGGGCAGCCCACCGCGCCGCCGCGCCGCTCGCTAGAGCCCCGCTCCCCACCGCGCCGCCGCGGCCGCTCCCCACGCGCCGCCGCCGGGGGCCCGCTCGCCGCCGCGCCTGCTTCCCACCTGTCTCTTATACACATCTAGATGTGTATAAGAGACAGAATTAAAAATGCTCTTTTGTTTACGGCGCCGGGTGAGCCCATGGTCCGTGCCTGAAAATCATCATTTCTAGCTGCGGGGCATGGGCTTGTCCGTCCCTGTAAATGGAGGTGATTTTCAGGCACGGGTGACATGCCCACCCGTTCCTACAAATGTATCTGTAGCCACGGGTCACTGCTACAGTTCGCTTATTCACGTTGTAGGGGCGGGTGAACTCTTAGTCCGCAGCTAAAAAAAGGTGCCGCTCCTGCAAACCGTTTTTGTAGTAGTGACTGAATAATCTCCTGTTCTACTGTACAGAGTAGTAGAGTACAACAGTCGTGTGCCGGCAGGCGGCCAGTCCATGTCGATGAAACAGTACATTGAAGTACTGAATTCTCCTATGTGTTCCATGTTCCACCCCCAGATGAGTGCCGAGGGGCAAAAAATTGAAGAAAGCCACTCTAGTTAAGCATAGGCTGTCGGCACTCGAGGCTGGGCCAAACGAGGCATGAACCACGTCGCCACCCGCCACAAGCTCCTCCACCACGTCGTCCTGTTCCGGCAGCATGGATCGTTCGTCCTGTGTCCGAGTGTGTCACTCTTGCCTTGCCTGTATGTGTGGCCGGTGGAGAAACACCACGAATCATGCGTGCACGTGCACTCCTTTCTCGTTTCGTTTCCTCAACCCAAATAGAAAAAAGCACATTTTTTCCTCTCACGGCTTTTCTAGCATCGACAATTAGAACTCCACAGGTGCGTTACAGTTCCACATCAGCGTATGCTCGTATGTGAATTTGGTTTATAGGGTATATTTAATTTCCAAGTTAATTTCATATCCATTAGGTCAATCTCAACGGGATTTTATGGGAGTTTTATGATATTAAATGTGCTGATGTGATATAGAAGAGAAGAAGAGTTTTATAAAATATGAGAGAAGTTTAATCACCATGATACTTATGACACTCATTTAACACAGTTATCTAGTTTCTTATCTAGATAACTGTGTAGTGAAATGGTGCATTGAGACTGGCCTTATAAACGGGAATGCCATGTGTCAGTCAACTATCGTGAACATACATATCCAGAGAAAAATATTGGGAAAATATAATAGGCAACATTTTTTTTTCGAAACGAACCAGGCAGGAGAGCTGTCGATTATATTAAAAAGAAGGTGAAGTCCAGACTGGACAAAACAACAAGAAAGAAGAAAAGAGCCACAAAGTACAACTCAACTCAGGGCGGTCGGATTGGGACATCGACGCGAACCCTCTAACCGGTCGAATTGGGATATCGACACGGAACTCAACGTAACCCCATCCCGACTAGTGCGGCACCCACCAACAATCATGCTATCGTAGCTACCGCCCCCGTTCCGCACCCTTACAAACATCAAACCTCCGACGTGATCCGGCGCCGGTAAGGAAAACCATGGGAGTGGACACCACCACACCAAGAAGGCCACCGCTATGCAGGACCTTTCGCCGTAATGCTGCTGCAACAATGCAAACCATCCGACGGAATGAAAAACACCGAGTCCGAGCAAACACAACGCGCGGGGCCTCGCCTCATCCGCAGTTGGACGCCTCCTCTCGTGCGCGGGGGCCACGCCTCAACCGCCACTAACTCCTGCTCCGAACTCGTTTCTTGTGTTGCCGTCAAGATAGCTAACATGGCTGCCCCACCTCCAAGGAACTTCACCAAAACAACCAGACCGTCGCCGTGGTTCAACATCACCACGTTGCTTCCCGCCGCACGAAGCTGCTACCTTCAAATCAGTAGACCAAGGTGAAAGGACCTTGATGTCACCTAGAGGGGGGGTGAATAGGTGAATCTGCAATTTACAAACTTTTTCACACTTATATTCAAATGTCGCAGCCGTGCTAGATTTTTTTTGATTGATACAATAATCTAGGATGTTCATCAGTAACATGTTCTAATAGATTGATCGGTTTATGCCATGGATGATCAAAGTTGCAAGGCGCCGAGAGATCATAATTGGGGGTGCAGCTCTTGTGGGTGTGATATCTGCCTGGATTGCTGCTAGGTTTAGGAGACTGGCACATGCTAGACGAACCATTAACTATGGCCCAATGCTTCCTAGGGATGAACAAAGGCAAAAAAAAATATAGCCTTTATCTACCAATCAAATGGCACCCAATGTGTGAACACCGTTGGGATGAAGAGAGCCCCTTTATTGCAACTTTATGACCTGTTCCGTAACAGGGTCTGCTCAAAGATAGCATACATCGCAACATTGAAGAGCAAGTTGCCATGTTTCTTCATGTTGTTGGCCACAACCAAAAATTTAGATGTGTTCACGTGCCCCTTTTAAGGTCTGTTGAAACCCTACGTAGGCATGTAAAAAAAGAAACCCTACGTCTGAGTTGTTGTATCCTGTTGGAGAACTTAGGTCTGAGTTGATCCTTCCACGGTCACCAGCAGTTCCAACTAAAATCACAAACAAAAGAAAGTGGAGCCCTTACTTCAAGGTTTGGTTCTATTCCATTTGTCCATCATACACCAGCCAAAATTGTCTATCTACTAGTACTAATTAATGCAACCTTATGTAGGACTGTGTTGGAGCCATTGATGGACCCCATGTGCTAGCTAGAGTGTCTGAGAGATCAAGAGCCGCATTTGTGGGCAGAAAGCATACCACCACCCAAAATGTGTTGGCTGCTGGCACTTAATTGTTTTGGTGATTTTGGATGACAACATGATTTGTAATTTGACTTGTTTGTTTAAGTATATGAGCAGGGTCTTATTCTTCAACAAGTATGTTTCATGATTATCCATAAGAATAAGACCCTGCTCATATACTTAAACAAACAAGTTAAATTACAAATCATGTTGTCATCCAAAATCACCAAAACAATTAAGTGCCTAGATGCACTTTCACAAGGTTGTCGCATGTGCCATCTTTCGACGTTGTACCGCACCGGGTAGTCTCAGCCATGCTGAACAACCCGCCGCGGTCCGCTACATGCCGAGTCATCCCCTATTGCCGTTGCCGCAAGCGCCGTCCACCGACGCAGTCCCACACTGAACTGACGACTGCAATGCAACGTCAGTCGCCGTGGTCCGCTGCGAGCAGTCAAACGACAACGAAAACGACGACCCATGGCCACTAACAAGAAGAAAAGACACCCCGACGTGAGGTAGACAACACCCTTCTGCATACACCACGACGGGATTGCTGACCGGTCGAGGCCGCCATGGACAGTGGACCGCCATCGCTACCAACCGTGCGGGATCTCTAGAGACGACGCCTCCAAGGAGGGCGTGACGCCAATGACGCCACCGTCGCTCGTCTAGAAACTGGACAGGGTTTTCACCCAGAGATCTCGTACAGCAGGGATGTAGCTCCACGATGACGCCCTCAAGAGGGAAAGCGACGTCCGAGAACGCCGCCACCATCCGTCAGCACGAAACCGACGAGGGCTTTCGCCCGGAGCATTCATCTCACACTGCACACCCATGGCGCAGCAAATCGACACCACCGCCATGGCCGCCCCAACAGAGAGACGCCACCACCGCGAATCCACTTGCCCCGCTGCAGAAGCCTCCTTCCTCCACTGCTACGCGCGCAGGTCACCACGCCGACGCGCCCACGCCCGCGTGCCTTGGCCCATGCCGTGCCTCCTGCGCTCAGGCCGCCTGGCCCGCGCACACCGCACCGCCGATGGCCGCACGCCACGCGCCGGCCTGGCCCCGTGCCGCTGCCGGGCAGCCGCGCGTCCTCCTCCCGTCACGGGCGCTTGCCCTGGCCATCGATCCGCGCCGCCCTGGACGCACGTAGCACGCCGCACCGGCCGTCATCCGCCTCCATGGCCACCGACGCACCCGCGCCGGGTGCGCCCCGCCATGGCACCGCGTCGCTCCTGCTGGCCGCGGATCCGGCGAGGGGCGGCCGGATCCGGCCCGTGGGGCGCCGGATCTGTGGCTCTGGGCCGCCGCCGACGCCATGTCCGCCGTCGACGCGGGCGTTGCTCCGCCGCCCCGGAGACGCCACAGCCGCTCGATGTGGCCCCGCCGCCGTCCTGGAGGACCGCGCAGATTTCCGGCGTCCTCTCCGGCGCGCAGGGAGGGGAGGTGAGGGAGGGGGCTCGGCGGCGGGGAGCGATCGCCGCCCGCGTCGCCCGAGCGGGGGCGACCGAGCGGAGAGGCTCTATGTTTTGGTTGTGCCAGATATAATAGGCAACATAACCACGGAGCATGATACGATACCGATATGTCAAAACAATTGCATTCAGCAAATAATTGCGCTTGGGCTTTTTTTTTTATAACTTGGGCAGGAGGACTGCCATATCATTTAAGAAAGGAGAGCGCTTGGGGTTGTGAAGAAACCGAAAGTGCTCCACCGATTTGCAAATCCGAGCTACTAGTTGCAGACTTGCAGCAGAGCCGTTTCACGGCTGCTTTCACGCATTCTGATGCCTGCCTTTAAATGCCCCCTCTCCGCGTCCGCTTCCCCGGCACCAATTCATTGATTGATTAATTGATTCCCCCCCATCCCCATTCCCGCCTCCCATTCCTATCCGTCTATTCCCCTCGCCATGGGCAGCGCCGCCGCCGACTTCTCCCCGCCGCCGTCCGGGAAGCCGCTGTCCCAGGACGACCTGAAGCGCGTGGCGGCGCACCGCGCGGTGGAGTTCGTGGAGCCCGGCATGACGCTGGGCCTGGGCACGGGCTCCACCGCCGCGCACGCGCTCGACCGCCTCGGGGACCTCCTCCGCGCGGGCGCGCTGCCGGGCGTCGCCGGCGGCCGCCCGGATCCGCCTCTCCATCGACGGCGCCGACGAGGTCGACCCGGACCTCAACCTCGTCAAGGGCCGCGGCGGCTCGCTGCTCCGGGAGAAGATGATCGAGGGCGCCGGCGAGCGGTTCGTCGTCATCGTCGACGAGTCCAAGCTCGTGCCCAGGCTCGGCTGCACCGGCGCCGTCCCCGTCGAGGTCGTCCCCTTCGGCGCCGCGCACACGCTCGCGCTCATCCGCGAGGTGTTCGACGGATTGCCGGGCTTCAGCGCCAGGCTCAGGACCACCGTCGCCAAGGGCGGCGCCGGGGAGGAGGCGCCGTTCGTCACCGACAACGGCAACTACATCGTGGAGATGTTCTTCGACGACGGCGGCATCCGCGGCGACCTGCGGGAGATCAGCGACCGCCTCCTCCGGATCACCGGCGTCGTCGAGCACGGCATGTTCCTCGGCATGGCCACCACCGTCGTCGTCGCCAACCACGACGGAACCGTCACGCTCCTCCACAAGAAGTAAGCTTTAGGTAGAGTCTCCCGGCCGGCGCCGCCGCCGGAGACGGCGGTGCCGGCCATGTGACGGTAATCCAATAACCTGCTAAGTCAAGAAAACCGGAGCAATTTTGCTGCTCAAAGTTTTGTTGCTCTGCTCATGTTGTCGTGCTAGAATCACTGGTCCAATTTCACGGGCAAAATAAGTTTTGGAGATATCATCTAGTCAAATTTCTTCGCCGTCGCCGCGCTTTTGACCTTTACGCGCCATGTGCGAATATCTTATCAGATGTCCGGTCCCTTTCTGTGTATCTGGTGATGCGGTGAACATGGACGCGCTGCTTTGTGTTCATCCAATGAGCATTTGAGCTGCTGTGTGTGCAGAGGACATGTACTGGCCGCCATCGTCCTGAACACCGCATGGCCAAAAATATTTCCGTTTCCGATTAAGCAGGAAAAAGAAAAGGTGTGGCAAAAACAAAGCCCCCGGTTTGCTGACCCTCTAAAACGTGTGGATTTCGCAGATATATTCTGTATGAGATGGGAGAGATATCCAATGAACGGATGGATATGCTTGCGTTGCTCTCCAATTATCTGCAATTTTCCCTCGAAAGAGGGGTTATACGCCGTGAAGGAGATTCCCTACAAGACATGCGCATTTCACTTTGTTTAAGCGTTCATGTCCAAACAAGAAGCTATCAAATACGAGTAGCTTGGTGAAATATTTTATAATAAATTAAATACAGGTAACTTGCTCGAGGAATGACCTCGTGCTTCTTGCTGCCCGGACCTGGCTTAGACAATCTTGCTTGACGTGAAGATGGATGTTGACACTCACAACTTGTTCAGCTGAGGTAGTGAGGTCACAATCCAACTGTGGGTGAATAGGGCTCAATTTACAGGATATTATTGTGTCTAAGAGTATCTCCAAGAGCTTCTGTAAATCTGGTTGACTAGTTAAAAAAAGAGAAAGCAAACAAAAAATCCTATCCAACAGAGTAGCCAACGGGGTCGCTATTTCTCCAGGCTCGGTATCCGGCTTCCTTCGCTCGGAATCTTTCCCGAGCGAGGCGCGGTCGCCATCCGCACGGATGGGCTGGCCCCACCGCCTTCCCCTTCCTTTCCTTCACCCCTCTGCCGATTCCCTGCCGCATTCCCTCTGAGCTCGTCCCCAACCTCCAGCCGGAGCCCGGAGGAGGCTCTTCCGCCGCCGTCGGAGCAGGCTTCGAGCTCGGAGGAGGCTCTTCCGCCGCCGTCGGAGCAGGCTTCGAGCTCGGAGGAGGCTCTTCCGCCGCCGTCGGAGCAGGCTTCGAGCTCGGAGGAGGCTCTTCCGCCGCCGTCGGAGCAGGCTTCGAGCTCGGAGGAGGCTCTTCCGCCGCCGTCGGAGCAGGCTTCGAGCTCGGAGGAGGCTCTTCCGCCGCCGTCGGAGCAGGCTTCGAGCTCGGAGGAGGCTCTTCCGCCGCCGTCGGAGCAGGCTTCGAGCTCGGAGGAGGCTCTTCCGCCGCCGTCGGAGCAGGCTTCGAGCTCGGAGGAGGCTCTTCCGCCGCCGTCGGAGCAGGCTTCGAGCTCGGAGGAGGCTCTTCCGCCGCCGTCGGAGCAGGCTTCGAGCTCGGAGGAGGCTCTTCCGCCGCCGTCGGAGCAGGCTTCGAGCTCGGAGGAGGCTCTTCCGCCGCCGTCGGAGCAGGCTTCGAGAGGCGCAGCGGGGCTCGAGGCGGGACGCGTTGGCGTGAGGAGGAGACCGGCGCCGAGGCTGCGGGCTCGCCGCGGACGCGCCCGCCTCGGCCGCGTCGCTGGCTCGCGTGATGCGTCGGCGGAGCGCGCCTGGCTCGTCGGCGAAGGCGCTGCGCGCGTCGGCGGAGCTCGGCTCGTTGGTGAGTCTGCGGACGCGGCGGCGGCGGACGCGGTGGTGACGGGCAGCAGACGCAACGGCTGCCGAGGGCGGGCTGACGAGGCTGCTGCTTGTGGTGGTGGCCTCCGGTGGACCTCCTCCCCCGCGAGCCTCGTCTGGCAGCATCAGGAAGCTCCACCGCACCTCGTACAGCTCCGTGTAGGTGTCCTCCTCGCCGTCGTCGCCGGTGCCAGGCTTGGACGTGAGTGTGAAGGAGATGTCCATGCCGGCAATCACCTTGAGCAGGTCCTGTAGCACACTGAGGATGCTCGCCGGCCTTTCTTCCTCGCCGGCGGTGAGGAATCGGCCGGTCAAACTGTGGGCGTCTGATTTTGACCGTAGCGCTGGGAGGTGGAGGAGGAAGAAATGGCTGGATCTAGAGAAGCTGTTGGATTTCATCGTCTCTTTGCTAGCTATTTTATTTTACATCATAGCTAAATTAGTATTTTAGCTACTCACATATACAGTAGCTCTTGGAGATGCTCTAAGTTTGGCCATGTTTTTTCATTATTTTTTCCTTTTTATTATGCATATATGTTTCTTTTCTCTTTACTTTAAATGATGATGATACAAAATTTTACAGAAGTACAGAAATAGAAAAAAAAACAAACAAATAATAAAATCTGGGGTGCACCAACACTGACTAGTAAACGAATGAGATGCCGGCAAGGCAAAGCGCGGCGTCGCCGCTGGTCCCCTCGCGCGCGGCGCCGGGGAGGCTTTTCGATCTGCAGCTGCTGCCGTGAAAGCAACCGGCTCTGGCCTTTTGTGGCCTGTGGAGCAGTGCAGGAGGGTGTGGCGTGGCGGTTTGATCCTGATGCCGGTGCCTGGAGAATACTACCGTTAGGGCAATCCCAATCCAATGACTATGATGATGTCCATAGCATTAAATAAGGTGTCATGTAGGATAAAAGATGATGTGGCAAGTGAGTTAATGAAGAAAGAGGAGGAAACCGGGTCTTGCATGAGACATGGTTTCTACACGCTATCCAAGATAAGATGAGAGAGGAGCAGCATTTAATTTAGTCATAAAGCATCAGTGTCTGCTTTGGGAGGGTAGTGTCTTGTACTAGTTTCTTGATGATGTGGAGGCTATGGACATCACTACTAGTGTCTTGGGTTGGGACTGGCCTTAGGAGGGCAGTCCTAACCCAAACTCTAATACTGATGTCCATAGTCTCCATATCATTAAGAAACTAGTACAAGACACTGATGCTCCATGATTAAATTAAATGCTGCTCCTCTCTCATCTTGTCTTAGATAGCGTGTAGAAACCATGTCTCATGCAAGACCCGGTTTCCTCCCTTTTCTTCATTAACTCAATTGCCACATATCTTTTATCCTACATGGCACCTTATTTAATGTCATGGACATTATCCTAGTCATTGGGCTGGGATTGCCCTTAGTTGATTATTAAATATAAATTCAAACAACAATGGCCTAACTTTTAGTCACCTAAAATTTAGTCTAGACTAATTTTTAGTCTTGGGTGATCCAAGCAAGGCCTAAGAAAGGATGGTGATAAGGAAATGCATAAATAATCACATGTCCTATATGCACACAATTTGCATGATGTAGATTTTTATTTTGATCCTTCCTAAAAACAATTTCGAACAATGGATCATTATTTCGGTGTCCCAATTCCATAGGAATAAGCCCTAAAAAACCATGGGAAAGTTTTGGATAGCTCCCAGCTATATATCCAGTGGTCAAGAGCTTAATCCGTCGCTCCGTCGGCTGTCGCCGCGCTTTTGACCTTACCCAGTTACCCGTCTTCAGCCAATATCGGATGTCCCTTTCTGTGTATCCGATGACGCGGTGAGCATGGATCAGTGCTTTCTGTCCATCCATTGAGCATTTGAGCCGTGTGAAGAGAAGTGGACATGGGATTGGCCATCGTCCTGAGTCCTGTCACCTGCTGATGCAGTGAACATGGGCCAACTAAATGTTTCGGATTAAACATGAAAGAAAATTTAGGAGATCTTGCCATTTCTCCTCAAAACAGGGGAAATCATGATCATTATACAAAAAAAGGAAATTTTGGAGCGGCCGTATTTTCAAAAAAAAAAAGACACGTGGGGCCGTGAGGTGCAGGAGGAGATTCTACGAGACATTCGCATCTCGCTTCGTTTAAGCTTTCTCGCCCAAGCAACAAGGAAGCAATCAAGCAGCTTGGTAGAATATTGCCATGAAAAATTAAGTACTGCAGCAGTAAGGTAGTAGTCACTTGTTTGTACAGTTGAGCCTTGGGGCTTTACTTCTTTATTACTCCGTAGAATATTGCCATGAAAAATAAGATTCACATGGATGAGCGGATGCAATCCAACTTGTTAAGCTGAGGTCGCAATCCAACTATGCATTTTATCCGATGAGCGGATGCATATGCTTACGGATGCATATGCTTACATTCCTATCGAGTTACTTGCAATTTTTCTCAAAACATTTTAAATTTGACTAAATATATATAATAAAATATTAATATTATAATATCGAATAAGTATTATTAGATTCTTTATTAAATATATTTTAAAGTACATCTATTTTTGTCATTATTTTTTAACTATTTCTATAATTTTGATCAAATTTAAAATAGTTTTATTTTCTAAAAAGATTAAATAACTAATAATTTGGAACTAAAGAGATGCTCTCTCCTTTAGGCTCTCCCCACTCGCCATACTCTATTTTCATCCTCTAAAAAGAGTATATTATCCTGGTCATCAAGATTCTCTCGTATATATTGAAAGCAAAAAGTTTTGTTGCTCGATCTCCTGCTGTTGTCGCACCGCTAGTATCTTTTACTGGTCCAATTTCAAGGGAATAAGTTTTGGATTGCTCCGAGATATCATCTATCTACAGTAGTAGTTTTTTCTAAAAAAAATAATCTACAGTAGTAGTAGCAGTAGTAATCAAATTTCTTCGCCGCTCGCCGTCGGCGTCACCGCGCTTTTGACCAGTTAAGCGGCTTGGGCGAATATCATCTTTATTAGCTGTCCCTTTCTGTGTATCTGGTGATGCGGTGAACATGGACCAGTGCTTTGCGTTCATCCATCCATTGAGCATTTGAGCCGTGTGCATAGGACCTGGATTGACCATCGTCCTGGCATGCTGATGCACTGAACATGGAGCCAAACTCAAAATGTTTCGGATTAAACAGGAAAGAAAATGTGCGACAGAAGAAACAAAGTCACTTTGCATGCTGTCCCTCTGAAACGTGCGAATTTCACACATTTTCTGAATGAGATGGGATGAATATCCAATGAGATCGAATGGAATGGATATGCCTACTCCGTAGTCGTATGTTCGTATCGTGTGTTTCTCCCAACTTTCCCAGAAAACAGGGGAAATTATATTATATTATGCAAAAAAAGAGATTTGTGGAGCTGTGTGGAGAAGATTCCTGAGACATTCGCATTTCACTGTGCTTATTTAAGCGTCCTCGCCGAAGCAAGAAGCCGTCAAGCAGCTTGGTAAATATGTTTGTAATAAATTAAATACTGGTAACTTGCTCGTGGGATGACCATGACCTCGTGCTTTTTATGTTGGTCCTTTTGGAAAACAAGTTTTTAATATGAACCTTGGCGAGCGACGGATCCTTTCTCTGTGTTCTGCCTTTTTTTTGTGTTCTGTACACAAAAAAAAAGTATGCTTATGTGATGTTCATCTCGAATCCTTAATTTTTTTTTCTCAAAACAGGGGAGGGAGACATGGAGGACATTCCCACTTTGTTTATAAGAGTAAAAATTTTTGAGAACGAAGGCGAGTATAATTAAAAATAATAATGCAGTCTTCCAGGACAAAATTTTGATGTTTAAATCTTTCAATTTTTTATGTTTAAATATATAACGTTCGGGATAAATAATTTAATTTATTTTTGAAATAATTTTTTCTCATAAAGGACATATATTTGAGAACGATGCGAGTATAATTTTATGGTAAGGTTGATATCGCTAGCTCATTTAAAAATGCTAATGGCATTATAATTGAGGCGACGTGTTCCTGGCTAAATTCATATGTCAAGAAAACAACGAAAAAAACTTACCCAACTTACATTATATCCTATTCATCCATGGTTGGATTACGGCCTCAGCTGAACACGTTGAAAGTGTCACTGTCCATGTAAGTCCTATCTTCATGGCAAAAAGATTTTCAAGCAAGGTCTAAAGATGACCCAGACCCGAGCAGCATGAAGCACGAGGTCGTTCCACGAAACTGTTCAACTGCACAAGCTAATTTAATTTTATACACGTTGCGTTTTCAGGGCCCAAACAGGCCCAGTTTAACGACACAAGCATCTGTGCGGCCCAATATTTCTACGGTAGAGTTCGTAGGCGCCGGCGCCGGCGCGCCGCCGCCAGGAAACGCCTCGACTAGACCGCTACCGCAACGCATCGTCGCCGGAGAAGAACGAGATGTCCCACCGCAAGCGTCTCCGCCGGATCGGCGACGGCGCTGCCACCGTGCCAGTGACCCCGGAGACCGTGAAGGAGGACAGGCGCGCGCTTCTCGTCCAGATCTACGACTTCTACGAGGTGGCGCTCAACCGGCTGCCGCAGGAGGAGATCCCCTCGCTGGCGCCGCGTATCCTCAGCGCCGGCGTGTGCTTCGGGGTGCTGGACCCGGCCTCCAACATCATCGCCAACGCCATCTCATACTCCCCCACTTCACCGACGGCCATCAATCCCGACGAGGATGAAGATGACGAGAAGGCGCCCAAGCTGCACACGAGGGAATCGGTCTTGTCCAGGATCGTCAGCGACACCGACAAGACGACCGAGCGCATGACCGTCGCCCGGCGGTCTCTCCAAGGCCTCGTGAGCTTCCTCGTATCCTACTTCCGCTACCTCGCGGAGACTGAGGCGCTGCGCTACCTGCGCCTGGCCGGTGCTGACCTCCTTGCCGCTGTTCGGCTCATCTTGCTGGACCGTAACAGCAGCGTCCACCCACAGAACGGCAAACCCGGGTTCAGTGTTATCTCCCTTACCACTAAGGTAGCCCTGGGCTGTGCCGCTGTCTCTGCAAAGCACCCGGAACCAACCACCTTTCTGAGAGCGTCCCGGTTGTTGGCAGCACGGATGGACGATGCTTCCATGATTCTGCCCGTGCAGGACAAGGACCAACATGTCTCCTCAGCAAGCTTGAAGCGCCTCGGCAAGTTGGTAAAGCGAGAGCCAAAGAACATGAAGCTCAAAGATCTCTGTTACTGGCAACCTTTGCAGCTCGCTGGTTTGCGGTATCATGATGCCAAGAAGAAGACCAAGAGGAAGGCGGAGAAGCTGCCATCAGGGGTCTCTGCTGGATATGTGGAGATGAGCAAGAAGAGGAAGGTGAAGGAGCTGCCATCTGGTGCCTCTTCTGAATGTACAAAGAGGGGGAAGAGGAAGAGAAGGGTGAAGGAGGTGCCATCTGGAGCCTCTGCTGAATGTACCAAGAGTAGGAAGGATGTGGCTGTGACATTCCGCTACACGCAGACATTGAAGCTCTTGCTCCTCGACAAAATCCATGCACATTACCTGGAAGCACTCTCCCGTCTGCCGGGAGATGTGCTGTGCAAGTGTCACCACAGAAGCCTCCTAAGGGCTGGTTATTGCTATGGCCCAATGGATCCTGTCTCCAACATCATTCTCAACACAATTTGGTATGACACTGCATTCCCCACTGACAGTGATTTTGAGGTCGCTATGATATGCACTAAGGCACTTCGGCGCATAGAGTGCTGCTCTCTTCATGGCATGGTCACCTTTCTCCGTGCCCTCTTCAACACACTCACAGAACACGAGGCTTTATGGTACTTGCTTGTGAGCAACATTGATCCTGCATCAGCCGTCGCAATTGCAGAACAGCATGGTCATGTTATGTCTGGTGCCTACCAAGAAGCCTATAGCAATGCAGCACTGAATTCATGGCACCCTGTTCCTGACGTATTGTTGAAGATAACCATGTCACTTCTGCAAATGGAACCGGATGAGTTATCGATTTTGTTGAATGGCCATGCACTCTCAAATAGTGAAGTTGATCAGCTCAGCGTGGCTTTGTCAGCATTGTTCGAAGAGAAGGTTTCACCACGGGACCAGGCAGACATCCTATCTGTGAACCAGAAAAGATTCATATCAGATATCAGAAAGAAGTTTCAGGATGATCAAGAGTTCTTTACCCGCAAGGTCAATGCTGCATTGAACAACTATTCCAAGAAAAATGGGGTCAGTGCATTTTGTTTCTGTTGTTTTTCTTTCTGTTTCGCTTCTACATTCACTGTTATTTGGTTAGATGTAATTTTTTATTGATGTTTTCTTTCTACTGAATCTCTACATGCAGGGACACTTTGACATTCATATTATTTGCGGTGTGAATCCTTATGTAAGTAAAGGTGCAAAGTCACATATCAACTTTTGGGCAACACCCAAGGGATCAAATATTGCTGGCACTACTCCTATACTGTTCTTTGCTGAATGTAGCAATGATGCTGATGGGGAAGAGGAATCATTGTGTTTCTCTGTGTCTTCTGCTTCAATTGATTCCGGTATGTTTTGTATCTCTCTCCTGAACACATTGCCAGGGCCTCTTTAAAATAAGCTTTTTTTCCTGTGGGAAATATGCAATCAGTCTTGTATGATTCCACTGAATCTCAATGTTTCAATTCAACTATGCTTGGGCGTTCATGTCAAATCTTGGTTAACATGATTAATCTTGTATTCCCTCAAGTCATATTGCTTATCTGATGTCTCAAATAGATACTCCCTCCGTCCCAAATTGTAGGTCTTTGTTTTTTCTAGATAAATAGCTTTTGCTATGCATCTAGATATACAATATGTGTAGATACATAATAAAATCTATGTATTTGACCTATTTGTAACAGTGGGAGTATTTGATAAGGAACATTTGCAAATGAGAACAGAATTTTTAGTGAACCTATGACAGATTATAGCTGTTGTTGTGTGATGATAACTTCTGCTGTTATCCACTCAAACTTCTAGGTAGGATATGTATTCTATTCTTTTCCTTTCAAATTTGCCACTATGAATCTAAATGCTTGAGTCTCAGCTAATTAAAATTTGGATGAGCAAATAGTAATCTTATCAGTATGGAAATTGGAAGCTTCAATAATATGCTGGCACCATGCAAACTACAAAGTGGCTGGCTGTTTTATTTTGACAAAAACTGATGTCATGTGCTTATTTCTATTTGTTTGTTTATTTACATGTAATGGTATTTCATTCATATTTGGCTGATGACCCATTTTAATCACTCTTGGTTTTGAGGGAAGTGCGCTGCTTTCATTGCGAGTACCATGGAATAAAGATTGTGCATCCGTGTGATGAAGTGTATCATGGGAGTGGTGAGCATTTCAACGCAATGGCTCTTGGAGAACACAGCATCAGCAATGAGTTGCTTATTAGCGCCTGCCAGTTTCATGTGGACATGGTGTACGTATTGGATGAGGACTGGATCTATTTTGATTTGAGGCTAGACACTAAGATTGCTGAGAGGAACACGATGGATGATGGTGATTTTAGGATATGGAGGTGGAAGGCGGCAAGTTGGTAAAGCGAGAGCCAAAGAACATGAAGCTCAAAGATCTCTGTTACTGGCAACCTTTGCAGCTCGCTGGTTTGCGGTATCATGATGCCAAGAAGAAGACCAAGAGGAAGGCGGAGAAGCTGCCATCAGGGGTCTCTGCTGGATATGTGGAGATGAGCAAGAAGAGGAAGGTGAAGGAGCTGCCATCTGGTGCCTCTTCTGAGTATACAAAGAGGGGTAGGAGGAAGAGAAGGGTAAAGGAGGTGCCATCTGGGGCCTCTGCTGAATATACCAAGAGTAGGAAGGAGGTGACTGCAACATTCCGCTACACACAAACATTGAAGCTTTTGCTCCTTGACAAAATTCATGCACATTACCTGGAAGCACTTGCCCGACTGCCAGGAGATGTCTTGCGCAAGTGTCACCACAGCAGCCTCCTCAGGGCTGGTTATTGTTATGGCCCAATGGATCCTGTCTCCAACATCATTCTCAACACAATTTGGTATAACACTGCATTCCCCACTGACAGTGATTTTGAGGTCGCTATGATATGCACTAAGGCACTTCGGCGCATAGAGTGCTGCTCTCTTCATGGCATGGTCACCTTTCTCCGTGCCCTCTTCAACACACTCACAGAACACGAGGCTTTATGGTACTTGCTTGTGAGCAACATTGATCCTGCATCAGCCGTCGCAATTGCAGAACAGCATGGTCATGTTATGTCTGGTGCCTACCAAGAAGCCTATAGCAATGCAGCACTGAATTCATGGCACCCTGATCCTGACGCATTGTCGAAGCTAACCATGTCACTCCTGCAAATGGAACCAAATGAGTCATCGTTTTTGTTGAATGGCCATGCACTATCAAATAGTGAAGTTGATCAGCTCAGCGTGGCTTTGTCAGCATTGTTCGAAGAGAAGGTCTCACCACGGGACCAGGCAGACATCCTATCTGTGAACCAGAAAAGATTCATATCAGATATCAGAAAGAAGTTTCAGGATGATCAAGATTTCTTTACCAGCAAGGTCAATGCTGCATTGAACAACTATTCCAAGAAAAATGGGGTCAGTGCATTTTGCTTCTGTTGTTTTTCTTTCTGTTTCGCTTCTACATTCACTGTTATTTGGTTAGATGTAATTTTTTATTGATGTTTTCTTTCTACTGAATCTCTACATGCAGGGACACTTTGACATTCATATTATTTGCGGTGTGAATCCTTATGTAAGTAAAGGTGCAAAGTCACATATCAACTTTTGGGCAACACCCAAGGGATCAAATATTGCTGGCACTACTCCTATACTGTTCTTTGCTGAATGTAGCAATGATGCTGATGGGGAAGAGGAATCATTGTGTTTCTCTGTGTCTTCTGCTTCAATTGATTCCGGTATGTTTTGTATCTCTCTCCTGAACACATTGCCAGGGCCTCTTGAAAATAAGCTTTTTTTTCCTGTAGGAAATATGCCAATCAGTCTCGTATGATTCCACTGAATCTCAATGTTTCAATTCAACTATGCTTGGGCGTTCATGTCAAATCTTGGTTAACATGATTAATCTTGTATTCCCTCAAGTCATATTGCTTATCTGATGTCTCAAATAGATACTCCCTCCGTCCCAAATTGTAGGTCTTTGTTTTTTCTAGATAAATAGCTTTTGCTATGCATCTAGATATACAATATGTGTAGATACATAATAAAATCTATGTATTTGACCTATTTGTAACAGTGGGAGTATTTGATAAGGAACATTTGCAAATGAGAACAGAATTTTTAGTGAACCTATGACAGATTATAGCTGTTGTTGTGTGATGATAACTTCTGCTGTTATCCACTCAAACTTCTAGGTAGGATATGTATTCTATTTTTTTTTCCTTTCAAACTTGCCACTATGAATCTAAATGCTTGAGTCTCAGCTAATTAAAATTTGGATGAGCAAATAGTAATCTTATCAGTATGGAAATTGGAAGCTTCAATAATATGCTGGCACCATGCAAACTACAAAGTGGCTGGCTGTTTTATTTTGACAAAAACTGATGTCATGTGCTTATTTCTATTTGTTTGTTTATTTACATGTAATGGTATTTCATTCATATTTGGCTGATGACCCATTTTAATCACTCTTGGTTTTGAGGGAAGTGCGCTGCTTTCATTGTGAGTACCATGGAATAAAGATTGTGCATCCGTGTGATGAAGTGTATCATGGGAGTGGTGAGCATTTCAACGCAATGGCTCTTGGAGAACACAGCATCAGCAATGAGTTGCTTATTAGCGCCTGCCAGTTTCATGTGGACATGGTGTACGTATTGGATGAGGACTGGATCTATTTTGATTTGAGGCTAGACACTAAGATTGCTGAGAGGAACACGATGGATGATGGTGATTTTAGGATATGGAGGTGGAAGGCGGCAAGTTGGTAAAGCGAGAGCCAAAGAACATGAAGCTCAAAGATCTCTGTTACTGGCAACCTTTGCAGCTCGCTGGTTTGCGGTATCATGATGCCAAGAAGAAGACCAAGAGGAAGGCGGAGAAGCTGCCATCAGGGGTCTCTGCTGGATATGTGGAGATGAGCAAGAAGAGGAAGGTGAAGGAGCTGCCATCTGGTGCCTCTTCTGAATGTACAAAGAGGGGGAAGAGGAAGAGAAGGGTGAAGGAGGTGCCATCTGGAGCCTCTGCTGAATGTACCAAGAGTAGGAAGGATGTGGCTGTGACATTCCGCTACACGCAGACATTGAAGCTCTTGCTCCTCGACAAAATCCATGCACATTACCTGGAAGCACTCTCCCGTCTGCCGGGAGATGTGCTGTGCAAGTGTCACCACAGAAGCCTCCTAAGGGCTGGTTATTGCTATGGCCCAATGGATCCTGTCTCCAACATCATTCTCAACACAATTTGGTATGACACTGCATTCCCCACTGACAGTGATTTTGAGGTCGCTATGATATGCACTAAGGCACTTCGGCGCATAGAGTGCTGCTCTCTTCATGGCATGGTCACCTTTCTCCGTGCCCTCTTCAACACACTCACAGAACACGAGGCTTTATGGTACTTGCTTGTGAGCAACATTGATCCTGCATCAGCCGTCGCAATTGCAGAACAGCATGGTCATGTTATGTCTGGTGCCTACCAAGAAGCCTATAGCAATGCAGCACTGAATTCATGGCACCCTGATCCTGACGCATTGTCGAAGCTAACCATGTCACTCCTGCAAATGGAACCAAATGAGTCATCGTTTTTGTTGAATGGCCATGCACTATCAAATAGTGAAGTTGATCAGCTCAGCGTGGCTTTGTCAGCATTGTTTGAAGAGAAGGTCTCACCACGGGACCAGGCAGACATCCTATCTGTGAACCAGAAAAAATTCATATCAGATATCAGAAAGAAGTTTCAGTATGATCAAGATTTCTTTACCAGCAAGGTCAATGCTGCATTGAACAACTATTCCAAGAAAAATGGGGTCAGTGCATTTTGTTTCTGTTGTTTTTCTTTCTGTTTCGCTTCTACATTCACTGTTATTTGGTTAGATGTAATTTTTTATTGATGTTTTCTTTCTACTGAATCTCTACATGCAGGGACACTTTGACATTCATATTATTTGCGGTGTGAATCCTTATGTAAGTAAAGGTGCAAAGTCACATATCAACTTTTGGGCAACACCCAAGGGATCAAATATTGCTGGCACTACTCCTATACTGTTCTTTGCTGAATGTAGCAATGATGCTGATGGGGAAGAGGAATCATTGTGTTTCTCTGTGTCTTCTGCTTCAATTGATTCCGGTATGTTTTGTATCTCTCTCCTGAACACATTACCAGGGCCTCTTGAAAATAAGCTTTTTTTTCCTGTAGGAAATATGCCAATCAGTCTCGTATGATTCCACTGAATCTCAATGTTTCAATTCAACTATGCTTGGGTGTTCATGTCAAATCTTGGTTGACATGATTAATCTTGTATTCCCTCAAGTCATATTGCTTATCTAGTGTCTCAAATAGATACTCCCTCCGTCCCAAATTGTAGGTCTTTGTTTTTTCTAGATAAATAGCTTTTGCTATGCATCTAGATATACAATATGTGTAGATACATAATAAAATCTATGTATTTGACCTATTTGTAACAGTGGGAGTATTTGATAAGGAACATTTGCAAATGAGAACAGAATTTTTAGTGAACCTATGACAGATTATAGCTGTTGTTGTGTGATGATAACTTCTGCTGTTATCCACTCAAACTTCTAGGTAGGATATGTATTCTATTTTTTTTTCCTTTCAAACTTGCCACTATGAATCTAAATGCTTGAGTCTCAGCTAATTAAAATTTGGATGAGCAAATAGTAATCTTATCAGTATGGAAATTGGAAGCTTCAATAATTGTTGGCACCATGCAAACTACAAAGTGGCTGGCTGTTTTATTTTGACAAAAACTGATGTCATGTGCTTATTTCTATTTGTTTGTTTATTTACATGTAATGGTATTTCATTCATATTTGGCTGATGACCCATTTTAATCACTCTTGGTTTTGAGGGAAGTGCGCTGCTTTCATTGCGAGTACCATGGAATAAAGATTGTGCATCCGTGTGATGAAGTGTATCATGGGAGTGGTGAGCATTTCAACGCAATGGCTCTTGGAGAACACAGCATCAGCAATGAGTTGCTTATTAGCGCCTGCCAGTTTCATGTGGACATGGTGTACGTATTGGATGAGGACTGGATCTATTTTGATTTGAGGCTAGACACTAAGATTGCTGAGAGGAACACGATGGATGACGGTGATTTTATGATATGGAGGTGGAAGGGCAGAATCTTCTGAGAAGCAAGCTGCAAGATGAACCCTACCTATGACTATCAGAATCTTCAGAATACGTTGCTCGTGAAATGATAACTCTATATTTCAGTGGTAGTGTGCCTTAGTTTGAGAGAGCTATGCATGATGATATGCTTTTGTTAGTAAAATAGCGGCTAGATTATTCTGACAGGTTTGCTGATCCAGGATCAGTAGCCAGGAGAAATGCAGCTGGCCCTCCAAACATTCAGGAGTGCATTTGTTGGCTGCACAACTATGTAGTCAATTTTAATCATTTTGTATAGCACAACGACACCTTCGGTGCGACATATATTTTCGTCTGGAAGATGCATGCTTGCAAGATTTGGCAAGAATAAAATCAAATCAACCAGCACAAAAATCAAAAGAGGAATAGATTGCCCAGGCTCGTTATTCTGACGACTCACATACTCTGAGCTTAAACCACAGATGGTGATCCCAAAGATGGGTGAAAAGCTGCACAGAAACCACAACCATATGCAGTAAACTGTACAAATATTAGCGTCGTTGCATGTGCTATATCTACAAAGCCAAAGTGTAAACGAGATTATTTAGGCCAGTAAACCTCGTTGTATATGCTTTATATACGAATCCCAAGTTGGCTACACTTAAAAAGTGTAAACGAGATCATTT